>JAJLYE010000025.1:10258-40955 GCA_030571715.1 Grigorovia jiainica (nom. inval.) | reverse complement strand
ATTGGTAAAATCTTCTTGTGAATCCACAATTTGTGGTTCCATTACTATTAATTTATTCCAGGTCTCCACTATAGCAAGATTTTTATTCACTAATTCAAGGAAATTAACTTTATTAAAACTTTTCCTTAATAAATTAAGATCTCTAAACACTTTCTTAAATTTAATTATTTCCTCGGGTAATGATGTAATGTTATGTTCTTGTTCAGCATTGGCATTGGCATTGGCATTGGCATTGGCATTGGCATTGGCATTGGTGATTGGAATATTATTATCAGTGTTATCAGCGTTGCCATTAAAATTGGTGTCTTTATATTTGGATTTGGTTTGGGTTTTGGTTTTCAATGTGATCTCGTCAATATTATCAATATCATCATTTACTTCATCATTGTAATCACTAGAACTGGGTGATATTAAATTATCCTGTGAATATGCTTGAATTATCTCTAATGGTGTTAAAGTGAAATCAAATTTTTCTTTACCATTATATTCTAACATTTCATTCTCAATTTGTTTCTTAAATTTATGATAATTATTCATTGTATTGTTAATAAAATCTTGTAATTCCTGCGATAATATATTAGTACTAGCCACAGAAAGTAAATTTATTAATTCTAACCATTCACTTAACCTTGACATCGGTCTCTTTAATATATCTTCTAAATTAATTAATTGACCATTCTTTAAACAATATTTAATCCATTTCTCAAATATATGATGTTTCTTCTTTTGTAAATTTGAATATAATTCAAATTGTTTATCCTGTGCAACAAAATAATTTAAATAAACTGATTTAACTCTATGTAAATGTTGCTCTAATAAATCACCAATATTAAATTTAGTAAAATTAATTTCAGTATCTTCTTCTAATTTTTGCCAATGATGTTCACTTATCTTACTACCATGTAACCCACTAGCTTTAATTATCATTTCCTTTAAAGAAATTATAAATATTTTACTGATTGATGTAATGGTATCTAAATTACCAAATAATAATATTTCATCTTGTGATCCCTTCTTTAATAATTTATTCTTAAATTGAATATTTTCATGCATATTTCTTCTATAAACATTATTAGCAATCTTCATATAATTAATATATTCTATTTCTGTCTCATAAATGGTTTTAACAATTTCAATAAATTTAATTTGTTCATCATTATTCATTGTAGTTGCAGTATTTAAATTAGAATTCGTGGGGTGTGCTTTAGCAGAATTGATATTAATCATCTTATCAAACATCTTAACATCCATCGGTGAGGGGGTCATTTTCTTAGGGGATGGTTCACTGATAATATCTTTTAAATCTAAACTGGCGGGTCTCTTACTGGTTATATTACTGAAATGTCTATACGGATTCGAAATACGATATGAAATCTTACGTTGTGGTAATTTATCATCATTCAAATGGAAATAATCATTTTCGTAATCTCTAATGGGGGTTAAAGAATTTGTAGATGGATAATTTAATTCATCTAGTAAATGAGAACTCTTAAACATTTCCTAACTTTATTATTATCAAATGTTGTTGTGTTTTAATTCCTAATGTTTTTTTACTAGGTTTTAATCAATAAAACAGGTAAAAACCTCAAAAATGAGCAATACATTCATATAACAAAATCATTTCTTTATATATATATATTTATTTAAAGTTTGTAAACATCTAAATACGTCTTGTATTTAACTTGTAATATAAATGTTTCAAAAATCTTTTTTTTTTCTTAATTTTCAATTATTATCAAAATTAAAGACCAATTGACGAATATTCAAGACCACCACGACCAATATACTCTGTAACAACTTTGAAACGATCTCTTTGACCTTCTTCAGTATTAAGAATATTATCTAACAATTCCCAATTTTCACTTATTTGCTTTTGATCAGTGTATAATTTATTAGAGGCCTTTAAATCTACTACACATTTTGGGCAATTAAATGACGGACCATTATCATCGTCATTATTTTCCTCCTCATTTAAACATCTTTGATGATAAATATGATGACATTTAAAATAAACAATTGGTAATTCTAATTGTGTTTCACACATGAAACATTTTTGATTCTTAATATTAATTTGTATTGGATCATCAATTTGTAATAATTTAGTCAATTCTTCCTTCTTGGTGGTTAATTCTTCTTGATACGATTCGATTAATTGTTTATTTTTGACATTTTCTCTTTCCCCATCTTCAATATGATTTAATAATATATCTCTTACGGTACCAAATGTAACTACGTTTGTATTTGATAAAATATTAATTAACTCTAATTCAGACATAATATCATCTTTAATTATAGGATTAATGAGTTTCTCCTTCAACACAGTTTCACCACCAATCTTATCTAATATTTGCTTTGTTGAGACGAAAAATGATAATGCTGCCTTATACAATTCTGGATCCTTATTGGTCGTAATACACTTTTCAAAAAATTTTAAACATATTAATGGATCCTCTATTAATGATATAGTATTAAATTTAGTTACATTGTCTTCATCATGATTAAATGAATCCACACTTACTTTTTCTTGGTCATCGTCTTCAGTGATTTCGATATTGATATTATTCATGTGAGATATTAACATCATTAATGAATTATCGATGGGTTTACTACTCTTAGAAGATACATTAGATGATATTTCATCGTTGCTATTAACCAATTTAAAACTTTGTTTCCACACATTTCTAGCTTTCTTTTTCCATTCGTTTTGTCTTTCTGAGATGTCATCATTGGCTAAAGTTAAGTAAAGATCATATAAGGTACTTAAAATGACTTGTGTATCCTCTTTTGAACCTTCAAAATGTTGATAACTATCCAAACAAGCTTCTAAGAAGACAACAAATTCAAATGGTTTGGAAATAAATGATGAAAAGATTAAACTTGGTTTTGGTGGATGGTAAGTAGCTTGTAAACTGATTTGTGATTTATCAAGTACCTCTTCTTGATCAATGCCAATAGTCTTATTCATATAACCAATAAAAGTTTTATAACTATAAAACATTTTACTTATATCCGAATCTCTTTTCTTTAAATTTTGTCTATCTTTGATATCAGTATTATATTCTCTTGGTTTAAATTTACCTGTAAATACTTCAATTAATAAAAGGTTTGCATCATTAGGTAAACTTTCTAATAATTGTTTTGAAAATTTAATTAGAATTCTTAATGTGTCATCTACTGGTAAACTCTTAATAAAATTCAATGCAATTAGTGGTTCATTTAAATCTTCTAATAATATATTAACAATAACAATTGGATCCTTAGTAAATTTTTTAGCCAATTCATAAGCTTCAATTAGAAATTTTGATTCTCTTAATAAATCCAATACTAATGATAAATTGAACAGTGTCTTATTTGAATAAAAATAAGTTTCATCATCCATATCATTTGTTATTATTTCATTAGTATATATACCATCTCTATTAAAATGATGAATAAAATCATCAATTTCATTTAATGCTTTCAATTTAATTAGAACAATTAATAATAAAGTAACTTGTTCAGCTGTGGCGACATTTTTTTTTACTAGAGCCCAAAGATATTGTGATAAATTTTGAACAGTTTCTGGTTTTATAGTAGTATTTTCCTCTAATCCAAAATTAGCAATAATTTCACTTATTTCAGTAACATCTAAACATTGAATATAATGTAAAGTTGCCTCATTTTGTTGACCCTTCTTGAATAAGAAATCAGCAAATAATTTATGAATATTTTGATATTTTTCTTGTGACAAATTTTTTTGTTCCGCTAAAGTTAGAGCAAATTCATAATCCTCCTTTTGTATTATAATATTTAATTGATCATTAATATCTTTACCATTAATTTGATACAATATACCATGAGTGGATAAAAGATAAAAATTGTCATTGATTTTACCCAGTATATCTAAAATTGGTTCATTTGATATGAAATTAAATGCAATAATGTTATTTAATATATCTAAAATAATAAATCGATTAACTTTACTAATATTTTTCTTTAATGCAGACGAGTTTAGATTGCTTGTTTCCTCTACAATAAATAAAATATGTGAATCGTCTAGGGGATAAAATCTTTTGATATTAACATTTTCATCATTTTGTAATAATGGTGGTAATGAATAGACTTGTAATTCATTATTTAATTTATAAGAAATCAACTCATTTTTAGTGGTTAAATTAAATATTTTATCTTGGTATTTATTCCATATGGAGCAATGTAAATTACAACCAATTTCATTATTTAAAATTTTATCAGGTAAACCCTTATTTTTCCCCCAAGTGTTAAAAATCATTATCTTAGACAAAGTAGTTGCAAAACAGTTGTTGTTAATTAACGATAGAGAAGTAATTGATTCATTCTGTTCATCTTCATATATGATTCTTTGTTTAGAGCCTCTATCTCTTATAATATCACCTCTTATAACAATAATTTTACCATTAACAAACCCTAATACCATACAAGACAAATCATTTAATGTATCGTATGATGTAATGGGGAAAGTGTTATTACCATTTTTAACAATAATTTCAGAATGATAATTAATTTCATTATTTTTTTTACTTGTTTTATTATTAGTATCTTTATCGTTTTTGTCACTTGATGGTAATAATTCATTAAGTTGATACACTCTAATCCTTGTTGGTTTACCAATACATTCTGCAATAACCAATAGGAATTTATTATTAACAATTTTCAAATGAGTAATACTAAAATTTAAATCATCTAAAATTTGAAATTTAATTAACAAATTAGAATTTGATAAATCAATAAATTTAATAAAATTATTGTTTACTGCAATAATTAAAATGCCCTTATTGGAAACCGTACTGTTGTCCCAAATTGTAGAAGCAGTTAAAGTTGGATCCGAATATAAGGGATCCTTATTACCTAATAAAGGATCTCTAATTGGTATTGTTTCATAAAATTGAAATTGTTTCCATAATAATGACATTTATGTTGCTTGAAGTATTAGATATTATTAAATATTATGTGTAATTGAGTTAGTTTTGTTTATGGATGTGGAGAATCAGTATTCTTCTTCTACTGTTAGCAATTTTATGTATATAGGTTTATTAATTTGTTATTGTGTAAAATTAATATTTTCAAATTTTCAATATTCAAGAAAAAGTCTAATATGACAGTGTGTAAAAATTAAAGGTGAAATACCTGTTAATGATAGACACATCTTTTAGAAAAGTTAACGTTATTATAATATTTTATAAATACAGGCCAAGATGCTTTTTCTTCTTGATGGTGGTAATTAATAAAAGCCTTAAAACCTGGTCTATTGAAGGAACTTTTTTTTACGTGTATCGCATTTGAAAACAACGATAGATAAATGTTTAAGGACTATATTTCAATCAAAACCATTCTAAATACACTTATTTGGTAGTATTCGATCATTCAATTACAATTTATTCTAATTTTTTTGTTTACCATGATTTCCTATTCAAATTTAATTTAGCATTTTTCAAAACACTCTTTAAAATACTTCCCCAAATTAAATTAATTTGATTATAACATAATAATTGAAAAATAATCCAAAATAATAATAGCATCTTAGTTAATAATATTATCCAAACTACTTTTTTTATCAGTCACAAAATATTGTAGTTACATTTCGTGTATTGAAACAGTCTCTCATTACTTAATTTTTTCTTGAGTAACAAATACTTGTACAAGAGAAAAAAAAACTTTAATTACGTATAAGAAGAATATTATAGTTCAGTAATGCTCAGTGTAAATTAATTCCTGCCAAACCAAACAAGAATGCAACACTCTCACAATATCTTGCACAAGTTGTAATTAATCAATCATTAATCCAATTTGACTCTCACCAATATAAAACATTCAACATTTTACAAGACACAAACAATAAAATACAATTTGGAAAACACGAAACGGTTATTGCTTTTAATTTCCCCAAATTTTATAATGAATTACTATTTCCGCTTTCGGACACACATTTCGAGAAAACAAACTGAAAATTCAACAATTTATGCACTGTGTTTTCCTAATGCGGAAATCTTATTGTCTGCATTAAATTATGCGAAATCTCAAATCTTCAACGGTCTTAATGCGGAAATTACTCTGCGGCTATTGAACTGAACTTGGTCTGTTGTAATTGTTGATAATTAAGGTATCTTTTTGGCTTACTTTCTTGTTTATTTGTTCTTAATACTATAATGGTTTTTGTTTACATTCAACTACGAAAAAATGTGTTGAGCTTGATTGTTTGGTGGATTTATTTTACTGATGGTCACAAATTATTCAAATTTTTTTATCAACATTTCTAATAAATCTATTGTTAAAGTAAGAAATTCAATATATGTGTGTATCTTTTTTTGGCTTTTACTAAAATGTAATATAAAAGAACATATTATTTTCAATTAACCACATCAGAATAAGTCAATTTTTTTTTTCTAATAGGCTAATTGAAAGAAATTACTCTCGCTTAATAGTCAAATAATTAATTAAAATGAAACTTTCCACTGTTGCTACTGTTGCCGCCACTGCTGCTGTCTCTACCGCCTCTACTGAGGAACAAATTGCTGAAATTAATGCTCTTTTTAATGATATTCAAGCTAATAAGATGGATTATTTAAATTTAGAAATTAAAAAAGGTGATTTCACTATTCCATCTGAATTATTAAAAGTTTATGCTTCAGTTCTTACTTACAAAGATGATTCTTATACTACTTTATTCAATCAATTAGATTATAATATGATTACTTCAACCATTGTAGGTTTAGATTGGTATTCTTCTAGATTAGTCCCAGCTTTAGAAGCTGTTAGAGCTGAATATTCAACTTCATCTTCTTCTGCTGTTGAAACCACTTCTTCTACACCAGCTGATGTCACCTCTTCAACACCAGTGACTGTTGCTGCTGCTACTTCTTCAACTGCTGCTGTTGCTTCATCTTCTACTCCAGCTGTTGTTGCTACTACTGCTGCTGTTGAAACTTCTGCTGTTGTTGAAACTTCTGCTGTTGTTGAAACTTCTTCCACTGTTGTTGCTGAAACCACTACTGCCGCTGCCGTTGTCGAAACAACTACCTCTTCAACTCCTGCTACTTCAACTCCTACCACTTCTACTGCTGCTACCCCAGTCACTGACTCTACTGCAGAACATATTGCCGAAATTGCTGCTATTGTCAAGGATATTAATGCTAATCAAGCCGATTACATTAATTTAGAAATTGGTGGTGGTGATTTTAAAATTCCAACTGAATTATTACAAATGTATGCAAAGGTAGCTACTTATACTGATGATTCTTATACTACTTTATTAGGTCAATTAGATTATAATATGGTCACTTCAACTATTGTTGGTTTAGATTGGTATTCTTCTAGATTAGAACCAGTTTTAGAATCTATTAGAGCTCAATATGCTGCTGGTGAAACTACTGCTGCTGCTTCTTCTGCCGCTGCTTCTTCAGGTGCCACTTCTTCTACCGCTGCTACTTCTACTGCCGCTTCTTCAGTTGCTGCCTCTTCAGTTACTGATTCTTCAGCTGCTACTGATTCTTCTTCTGCTGTTGTCTCTTCTACAGCTTCAGTTACCTCTTCTACTGTTGGTAGTGTTTCTTCTGTTGCATCTTCTTCCACCGATTTATACTCTAACAATACTATTACTTCTTATCCACCAAATAATGTTGTTTCTGCTACTACAACTATTGCTGAAACCACCATTGCTACTGAAACTGTTTGTGATGTTGTTTGTCACTCTAAAAAGAGTTCTGCTTTATCTGCTTATGGTTCAACTACTGTTGTTACCACTACTGTTGAAGGTGTTCCATCTATCACTACGGTGACTGTATGTGATGATGTTTGTAAATCTAAGGTTGAATCTGCTGCTGTAACAACTACATCTGCTGTTGTTGAAACCACTGTTGCTGAAACTACTCTTGTTAAAACTACTCCTGTTGAAACTACTCCTGTTGAAACTACTCCTGTTGAAACTACTCCTGTTGAAACTACTCCTGTTGAAACCACTGTTGCTGAAACTACCCCTGCTACTGCTACCACTGCTTCTTCTACAACTGTTGCCACTGTTGCCTCCCCAGCCACTACAACTAAAATAATTAACCAACAAACTGAAAATGGTGCCGTTAGAAACTTAGCTGGCTTAGGTGCAGGTGTCTTTGCTGCAGTTGCTTTGTTATTATAGGATATTTAATATGCTGAAATATTATAAATACCTTGATGGTGTTAAAGTTAATTTAAATTTATTATCATGTCAAAATTATTTTCTAATTTAATTTAACTTAAATAAATTTTCCTGTATATATATATTCTTGTTTTTATTAATTATACATGTTATATATCTGTTTAATATAAATATGAAACTATTTTTTGAAATTTAAATCATATAAAGAACTTCTTGCAGAACCCTTTCAGGATAACCAGTTTTGGCTGTAACATTAATATTTGATTAATTTTACAATTATTACTAGTTTAACTTGTTTTTTGGAATTAAAGTTTTGCTTTTGTAAAAGAAGACGTATCCTTATCATTCACTAAAATAATTCGAAAAAGTTTTATATTCTCTTCAAATATTTTTCAAGTAAAAGATTTTTTTTAAAATAGACAATATACTAAAATAGACCAATTTGGCTGTAAGTTATATAGTAATTATCTTTGTTTTGAGGACTTTTTATCATATTCAAAAAATGTTTACAAAATCTGTCATAGTTTTAAATATTAGTTTAAATTTCAAATTTAAAAAATAAAAGAACACAAAAAATCTGTCCAAAAATTAAAAAAAAAAATCATGAATGTTAAAGTTGCCAAATTTTAAAATAAAACAGTCACGTGCCCATTGAATTCTCCAACAAAAAGTAATGTTTACCAATTCATCTGCGTTTACCCAAAAGGGAAAATCCCTATATTTACCACATATTGACATTTTTTGTTGCATTGTGTAAAAATGTGTGTAGTTGAAAAATTCTTTCCATATCAAACAGTGTGACAAGGACAAAGTTTAAATCTGTGGGGACTCCTCATTACGATTCTTATTTATGTTGTTGTAAAATTTCAACATTTTTACCAATAAAAATTAGTAGATCTCCCACAAATTCAAAATTAATTAATCAAACTTTAAATTTTTTTACAATGTGCGTTTTTCCCCTTGTGGAAACCCGCGTTCGAAAATTGTTGAGTTTTTCAAGTGCGGATTCCCAAAAGGGCAATCTTATTGTCTGCATTGAATATATGCAACCTCGATGGTTTTTCAACGTTCTTATTAAGGAAATTACCGATTTATTAAGTTCCTTTAATGACTTCTATTGTTTCTTGATGTTTTAATGGGTATGTTATAGCAAATGTAAGTATAATATGGTAGAGTCAGGAAATTATAATTTTTTCAATATGTTTAATCTGTTACGAAAAAAATAAAATATGTTGAGTATGTGGTTAATGTTTACTTATTTGTTTGATGGTAATCATAGTAAAGTTATTGCAGCTGTATTTTATCAACAATTTAATAATTCTATTGTATTCTTGTATTTGTTTTTTTTTATGACTGTAAATAATATCTATACTGAAATTAATCATAAAGAAATTAGTTCTTTGGAAAATAAACATATAAAAGACCAATGAATTTTTTAAATTCATTCATAAAAAATGTTTATTCTTATTATCCTCTTTTTAATTTAAAAGAACCACGAAATAAAAACTATTACCTTCGCTTAACCTAAAACCAATTAAATTAAAAATGAAATTTTCTACTGTTGCCGCTTTCGCCGCCACCGCTGCTGTCTCTACCGCTTCTACCGATGAACAAATTGCTGAAATTAACGCTATCGTTAAGGATATCCAAGCTAACCAAGCTGATTACATTAACTTAGAAGTTAATGGTGGTGATTTCAAGATTCCAACTGAATTATTACAAATGTACGCTAAAGTTGCCACTTATGCTGATGATTCTTACACCACTTTATTAGGTCAATTAGATTACAACATGATTACCTCCACCATTGTTGGTTTAGATTGGTACGCTGCTAGATTACAACCAGCTTTAGAAGCCGTTAGAGCTGAATACAAGACTGAAGCTGCTCCAACCACTAAGGCTGAAGAAAAGAAAACTGAAGCTGCCGCTGCTGCTACCACTAAGGCCGCTGACAAGGCTACTTCTGCTGCTGTCACTGCTGCTGCTTCTGGTGTTACCACTGATGTTGTTACTGCTACCAAGTTATACTCTAACACTACTACTGTTACTTCTTGTCCACCAGAATCTACCACTTCTGCTACTACTAAATCTATCAACGAACAAACTGAAAATGGTGCTGCCAGAAACTTAGCTGGTTTAGGTGCTGGTGCCTTAGCTGCCGCTGCTTTATTATTATAAGTTTTCTAAGTTTGAATTAAATCAAATTTATTTTTCTAACTCTAACTTATAATTATTAAACAACGGAAATTATTTATAACATAGTAAAGGATTTTTCTTCATATATTAATTTAATCTAATTTGTTTTAAATGATGAAATATGTCAAATGTGTTAAAGATTTTAAATATTTATGATAAAGACAATTATGAAAAGAACTATTATTACAAAAGAAACAAAACAAAGTACTAATTAATAATTAATTTGATAATAATTAATTTAATTTTTTAGGACACAAATGACATTTTCCAGTTAACAAATTAATTAATGCCATATTTAATATAAATACTTTATTTAATTATATAATAAAAATATTATTCATTTTTAAAGACACAACGATATTTACTAAAATTTACCTCGAATTAGTGTTTTTGCGCAAAACAATTTGTGACATTTTTAATATTTCCTAACACATGCCTTTGAGTTATTTTCACTTTGTCAGTTTGTGATTTACCAACTATGTTAAAGAGAAATAGTTTAAACTTTTAGCATAATTGTGTAAGTGTCAATTGTTATTTCAATGTCAATTTACTATATAACATTTTTCATCAATTGGTCAATATAATTTTAATTTTTATTAGAGAGCACAAATTTTTTTCAAATTTGCAGTCACGTGCCGCAATTTTTTTTTTTTTCTTATGATAAGGGGACAAATTTATTACATAATTTGTTGCTTATACGAATAATTTACGAAATTTACAACAATTATTGTTGGCAAACTGCCAATTACAGCAAAGATTTTGTCTAGAATTAACAAATCTGTACTAATTTGTCCATTTTCAACAATATTTTTAGCATAAACGACCCTAATAGGACATGCACCTTCCTCTTCGGGAAACAGCACACTGTGTAATAAATTTCTTATTCGAGACACCTCCACAAACAATTGGAAAAAGATTTGAAAAAAAAAAGTTTTCTGCGGCAATTTCAGAGGAGTTTACAATATCCTTTGCAAAAATTGAAAAATTCAACAATTTTATTTGGCCGGAATTTGCAACCCTTTTTACCCAATGCGGAAACGCTGGAATGTTTCTATTGCATTATTTCACTGCAAACAATAGTTTCTAAACTTATTTTTAAATTCTAATTATTAAATTGTTGAATATGCTATTGTGCGCCTTTACCCTTTCCGGGAAAGTTATTGTTTCGATGGCTCGAGATTGTTCAACAGTTAACAATTGTTGTTGATAAATTTCCGTGACAGAAATTAATTCTGGTTGCTCGAGGTTGAAATTGGGCGGCAGTTTGTTGTTTGTGCGGGCATTTACTGCGATCGCTGGAAACATGTGCAATTTCAGGCTTGTTGTTGTCACTATTGCAGTTTTGGGCAATAGGGAAGTGACTGCAATTGATGTTGTAACTTTGAACTCTTGACAAAAAATTAATATAAATACATTGAAATTATTCTATATGACAAGATTTAATTTTCATCTCTTATTTCTTTTTAATACTTATTTCATTTATTAATAAAAAAATCATACTGATTTACAATCGCTAATCACATCAATCACTAATATATTATAATCTTAAAAATGAAGTTTTCTACTGTTGCCGCTTTCGCCGCCACCGCTGCTGTCTCTACCGCTGCTAACGATGAACAAATCGCTGAAATTGCCGCTATTGTTAAGGATATCCAAGCTAACCAAGCCGATTACTTAAACTTAGAATTAAACGGTGGTGATTTCACTATCCCAACTGAATTATTAAAGATGTACGCTCAAGTCGCTACTTACAAAGATGATTCTTACACCACTTTATTAGGTCAATTAGATTACAACATGATCACTTCTACCATTGTCGGTTTAGATTGGTACTCAGCTAGATTAGAACCAGCTTTAAAATCCGTTAGAAAGGAATTCAAGACTGAAGCTGCTACTACTTCTAAGGCTGCTGAAACTACCACTTCTAAGGCTGCTGCTACTTCTACCAAGGCTGCTGAAACTACTACTTCTAAGGCTGCTGAAACTACCTCTTCTAAGGCTGCTGCTACCACCAAGAAGGCTGCTGAAACTACTACTGCTGCTACTTCTGCCGCCGCTATTTCTCAAATTACTGATGGTCAAATTCAAGCTACTGCTACTATCTCTACTCAAACCGCTAACGGTGCCGCTAAGAACGTTGCTGGTTTAGCTTTAGCTGCCGCTGCTTTATTATTATAAGTCTTTGGAATTATATCGTCAATTTTAATTTAATTCAATTTTAATTTTAATTTATTCTATTCTTCTCTTTTACTTATTATAATAAAAAAAATACCTAAATAGGTTCTATCTATATAGAAATTAAATATCTCTTATGCAAATATATTAATGTTTTGATGCTAGTTCATCATTATTCTTTTTTTCCATATATTATATATTTAAAACAAACAACCAAATTTTAATAAATTCGTTAATAATAAAAAAAAATATTTTGATTCCATATTCTTTAGTTCCTTTTAATTTAATTCTAATTATTATTATCAAAATTTTAATTACTATCATTATTAACACTACTTACCTACTGTGATTATAATTTTTTATAAATAAATATATAACCATTCTTTTTAATTTCATCTTCATCCTTAATTTCAACTATTTTTTCATCATTAAATAATAACCAATCACCATTAATATCATTAATTGGATTCTTAATAAATGTAACATAATGACCACTTTGTGTGGAATTACCCTTATGACAAATAACACTTTGTAATTCATATTCAATTAATTCATTATTTAATTTATTACCAAAAATTTCCCTAATTTTCTCATTGGATAAATTCTCTTTGACAGGAGCGGGATCAATTTCACCATCATCATCCATATTATTAAATACCCATTCTACACTCCTATTAACATCACCATTATTTAAAATTAATGCCTTTTTACTTAATTTACTAGAAAGTCCCATCATAATCATATTTTGTAATGATTCATTATCTACTTGCGGAGTGGTATCCACAGATTTAACAATAATAAGTGGTTCATTAATATTTGAATCTTCCACATGTTCAAATAACCATTGCATAGAATTCTCAATATCAATTTGATTACCAGTATTATATAATGCTTTAATACATGCATTTTCACTAAATCCCATTTCCATTAATTGTTCTAATGCAATAGAATTTGGTTTAAATTCATTCTCATTTTCTTTAGTGTCATCATCAATTTCTGGCATTATTTTTTCATTTAAATCAGTTTCAAAATTAAATTGATTTAAATTTAAATTATAATTAAAATTTAATATTTGTGATGTCTTCACTGGTGTCCAATTTGTCTTATCAATAATAATTCTCATTGGATTTATTACTAATATATCTGGTAAACTTAAAATTGAAATTTTTTTAGTACCGTTAACCATTTTTTTACAATTTGTACATTTAAATTCTAAATTATTATTATCATTAAAATAATTATTTATTTGTTCCATTAATTGTAATGATTCAATTTGTTCCTCTAGGGGAATTTGTAAACATTCCATTATTTCTTCAATATTTTTCACATAACCACAATTATTACATTTTAATTTATTATTAATATTAAATTTAAAATTATTACTTAATTTTTCATTAATTTGTTTAAATTTTGTATCCATAATATTAATTAAATATGTTAAATATTCCATTGCATCTTGTTGTTTATTTGAATTAAATTCAATATTTTTATCAGCAATACATTTTTTCAATGAATTTGGTTTAATACCATTAGGATATAATTTTGATTCAAATTTCATAGCATTATAAAATTTAATCCATTGACACAAAAAATTATTTGTTGGATATAATACATCATTGGGGAAATTTAAAATTTTAATATTTGCAATATTATCATTATTTGATAAAATTTTCTCTAAATTTATTGACCAATTTTCATTATGGAATAATGATTGTAAAATTGAATTCATATAACAAGAATTACCTAAATTAATTAATCCAGTACCAATAATATCATTTGAATTTAATAAATTTAATTTATTACCTTCTGAATCTAACATATTAAATTCCCAATTTAAATTTTGTTCTACTTGTAATTCAGTTAATGTCTTTTCAGTAGTATTCCAATTATTTAAATTAATATTAAATTTATTCAGGATCTCTTTTAATTGATTTAAATTATTAAATTTAACTTCATCATTACAACTATAACAATAAATATCCATTGTTTGTTCACTTAATGAACCTAATTTAATAGCTAATGGATGATTATTATTACAAGAAAAATGTGATAAAGCATGTGAATTACCTTCAATACCAATTTGTTCTCTACCACAACCAATATTACCACAATGTAAACATAACCATAAATTTTGATCTAATGAACAATCATTACAATGAATATTATCCGTAATTGGTTTAAAATTATCATTATCAATTTGAAAATTTTCAATATGTGAACATGAATTTAATTGTAATTCCCAAGAATTTGTTTGTTCTTGTAATAATTTTGATTTGGCATTCAAAATTTTATTAACAAAATCTGGTATTTCAAAGGTGTCAATGGAATTTAATAAAATTTCTTCAACAGAATCATTTGTAAATTTAACAATTGACCAAAAAGTATTAAATAATTCATCATCACTTTTCTCCACAATTTGTAATTTTAATTTCTTATTTGATTGATTTTCAATTTTATCATCATCATCATTATTTGGTTTTAAACATTTATAATATTGCATATAATTATCATGATAACAATTTTGAACATTAAATGCAGCATCTCTATGTAAATCAACATGTCTACGACAAACCGATTGGAAACAGTTTAAACATATGAAGATAGAATGTTCCATATTTTCTGTTTCGTTTGTACATGATTCAAAACAATAAATACATTCATCCTTATCTATAACGGAGGGGACATCACCAATTTGTTGTATAATACTATCCATTTTGTCACTTCCTCAAGCAAAGAAAAAAGCAAAGAAAAAATTATAAATTTGGAAACTCGATTATGGGTAATTGTATAATTTAAATACTAAAACTATAAGTCTTATATTATCCTTTCTTGAATGAAGTATTATTAATCAATGAAAAATTGATGGAATTCAAAAAACTTTTTTTATACCAATTTTTGGTGAAACTTGTATATTTGTATTTTACATAAAGTGTTTAAGTAAAGCAATACCATCTGTGTAAAGAACTGTATAAAATGTTTATCTTGAATGAATAAATAATATATTTGAATTCTAAAATTTATCATATGGTATCATTGTGTTATAAAGAAAATGAATGAAATTTAAAACTATGTTAAAGTGTGTATGTATTTACCATTTATATAAAGATATATAAATAATACATCATTATAAATTATTTGTATAGAGTTTTGTTGTTAAAACACTTAAAATAGTCCTGCGATAATATACATAAAATAGGATAATGATATTAAATGAAAATAGTTATTCAATCTTACAAGAAACAGTATTTAATAATACCAAAAATCAACAAACTGCAAACACTTAAAAAGAAACAATGTACAATAAAAGCATCATCAGAAGTCATAATATAAAATGGTAAATGAACATAATATGTCCAGTATAAATTTGATATAAATGTATCTAATTTATTATTAATTGTATTATATTTCTTGGTATTATTTTTTTTAATTTGCTTCATTGTGGGGGTCCAATCCATGGAACTATTGTTTTCACCTGAATGTATCACGAAATCCATCTCTTTGGTATATGTGTATGTGAGTATGTATATATTATATATTAACTTAGTGTATTGCACTACAGTATATAAAATTGAGTATAGGGTGTTTATTTATTTTTCTCGTTTTTGAAAAAAGTGAAAATTGATTTTCGTTTCGGCACGTGCGGCGTTTGTCGTGGAGTTTGATGGCCAGTGTTGGTGTTGTTGTGGTGTGTGTTGTGGTGTGGCAGACGTTCCATGTCCAGTGATTGGCGCACATGTCTGCTGCTCAACGACTGTCTGCTTTGGTTGCGCGATTGTGACACTGGCGTACTGAAATTGGAACCATTCGATAGATCAATCTCTTGGTATTGTAAATCTAAGGAATGTCTCTTGGATCGTGCATCGTCTCTTATATTCTTAGTTCTACGTGATTCTAACATTGCTGAACCCACCGGTTTCATCTTCGATGCATTAAAGAGCGGTCTGGTTTTGTGTATTGGCTTGTGATTTCTCTTTACTTGTCTTCAATTTCAATTGAATACTTTCACTAGATGATATGGATACCACACTCTCATCAATATTCGTACTACTACTATTATTATTACTGGTATTGTTACCAACAGGTGTTAAGGAATCACTAGACATTGAACTATTAGGTATAGTGACATTCAACTTACTATCTCGTGATAAATTCATTTCATTAAATGAAAATTCTAATGGTCTGTTAGATATTTTCTTTTGAGGGACCAACTCACTTATTGAATGTTCCTCCAATTCACCATCGCCATTATCATCATCTCCATTACTGTCATCTTGTCCTTTGTGGTCAACATTATCATCATTATCATCATCATCATCATCTAATTTTTCTTCAAGTTTATTATCTTTGTTAAAATCAATTATACTATCATTATTACTATCATTACCCAAATTTAACAATTTTGTCTTATCAATTAAAATATTCTCTTCACTATTATTTTTTAATTTATTAACTAATGGTGATATTTCAATTAATATACCCGTATTGTCACCAGGTTTATCATTTGATTTTTCACCTTTAATTGGTGTCATGTTCACATTCACATTAGATTCAATCATCTGATTAGTCAATGGAATATAAGGGAAGGGATTCGATATATAATTATTGTTAACATTAGTATTCTTATTAACACGTGAAGATGATAATTTGGATGGATTATTAATGATTGCAGTTGGTGTGTTTATACTATTTGCATTATTAACAATGGACATATTCATGGGATTCGTGGCTCTTGTTGGCGTATTATCAATAGTATTATTATTTTCATTAAACATATGTCTTGGTGGGGGTGGTGCGGGTATTGTTTGAATGTTGGAAAGATTTTGTTGTTGTTGTTGTTGTTGTTGTTGTTGTTGTTGTTGTTGTTGTTGTTGTTGTTGTTGTTGTTGTTGCTTTTGGGATGGTATATTAGGAACAGAAATAGGAACAGCCCCATATTCATGCCTATGTGGAGCCTGTTGATGTGTAATAATGGGTATATGCGATGTTGGTACTGGTTGGGTTAAGGGATTGGTTACAGGTATATTATTCTTAACAATATCATCTGGTAACCTAGTACCGTTATTAAAAATATTATTTTCTGATTGTAATTGTAAATTTGTTGAAGAATCGTTGAATATATTTGACTTAATTGATGTTGTCGATTGTGATATACTGGGGAACGGATTATTGGATTTATGTGCTTTTAACCACGGATTCATAGAATCTGCATTATTACTAGTTGCAACTGCAGGACTAGCAATGTTTGAAGCAATACCATTACCTCCATTATTACCTGTAACATTATTAACATTTTCCATTTTTTCATTATCCATGTTTTTATTTTCAACGTATGGATTCGTTGAATGTGTACTTGTGTAAGATTTTCCCGAAGAAGCATAAGAACCAATACTTTTTTGACGTTGAGGATTAGTCTTATTAATTATCGATGTTGATAAATGAACACTAGTATTATTATTGTTATTATTATTAATTGGTTCAGTAAAATAAATGAAATCATCTTTATTATTTTCATTACCCATAGGGAAGGTAGTATTACTCGTTTCTTCAAAATTATTTACATTACTCTTGGAAGAATCTACTGTATGTGTAGTGTGTCTAGATAATTTATCTTCAGAACGAGCATTTCTATTCATATCATCTGCTAATTTAGGATTCGGATTAGAATTAGAACGAGTACTTACTTGAACATCTTTGGTATTAAAATCAAATTTATTACTAATTTCAAAATAAGATAAATATAAATCATTAAACAAATCAATTTTGGGGGGTGTATCGTTTTTTTGTTCTTGATTAATTAATTTCTGTTGTACAACTTGTATCTTATTTTGATAATTAATAAATTTGTCAAAATCAAATGGACCCAAATTATATTTATCCTTAATTGGAACTTCAATTTTTAAAATGGAACAAATAGCAAATAAAACTTGATAAATATTTGGTCTTAAATATGGATTTTCAGAAAGCATTATAACAATTAAATTAATTAATTGTGTGGAATATTGACTCTTTGGTATATCATATTTAGAGTGTAAAATAGCATATTGACCAGTCATTTCAAAAGGCGTAGTATAAAACAATAATTTATAAAGGAAGACACCTAGGGCCCAAACATCAGATTTTTCATTTATAGGTAAATATTTATAAAGATCAATCATTTCTGGTGATCTATATTGTGGTGTTGTATGTACATAAATATCCTGTGTTAAATTAGCAATATCAGTGTGAGTAAAGGGTATATTTGGACATTTATTTGTTGAACCAAAATCACATAATTTGAAACTATTCTTAGAATCTACTAGGACATTTTCAATTTTAATATCACGATGAATTAATGGTACATCTAAATAATGTAACTGTGAAATACCTAATGTAATATCATACATAATTTTCAGAATTTCAGATTCACTTAATTTTGTAGTTAATCTTTGATTCATATAATCTAATAATGACTTATTGGGACAATATTCCATTAATAACAAGACTTCAAACCCACCTTTCTGTTTTGAATTTCTAGAAGCATTAGAATCTAAATATTGTACCACGTTGGGTTTCCCACTTAACAATTTCATTACATCCACTTCATTTCTCATTTCATTAAGACCATTCTCATCATAAACCATCACCCTTTTCAAACAGAGCAAATCATCCTTCTGCAGTGGTAATTTGCTAATTTGCGTATTAAATTCATTAATCAATTCAACAAATCTAACTAAATAAATTTGTGCAAAGCCACCTTCTGTTAAATAATTGACAATTTCCACCTTATGTGAACCCACAATTATTTGTTGTCCCACTGCGTATTTCTCAATAGCTAAATTAGAGATACTGTTGTGTGCACTAGAGTTTGCACTCAATTTAACTGTACCACTGGTCTTCGTAGACATCACAGATCAATAATAGCGCACCGTTATCCACTTATCTATTTCTTTAAAGGTATTTATTTAAATTTTATTTAGGTTTTCAAAAATTGAATTTTTCCGATAGTAATAATAATTAAAATAAAATTAAATTGTGTCATAGTTTTAACAGATACATTGAATTTAATCGTGTAATAGCACCACATCATGAGGAAAATGCTATGTTATTTGGGCTTATACACAACTTATATAAAATATATAGATATCAGTTATCATCCCCCCTTAAACTATTCTATATTCGCTAAAAGGGTATCTTTTAATTTTTTCAATTCCATGTAGGTATAAGGAACCCAAATACATTCGCTACCGTTATTGGTCTTAGAAATAATGGCCATATTATGTTCTATAAATTCTCTTAACATTGCTCTCAAAGAAATGTCATTGGATGCGATAAAATCACTGGCACATAAATGACTGAATTGTTTAAATTCTACACCAAAAGCTGATGACGATTTTCTGGTAGTAGAATTTTTACCAGCTTTCTCCATATTAATAATTTGTGATTCCACTAATAATTTGAACATTTTCTTGGAGTTTGCTGTCAATGATTGTAAGACATATTGAGCACCTTCAGAACTCTGTGCCTTCTCTGAAGTACCCACTTTCATAACGTCTTGGAATGATGATTCTACACTGTAAGGTTCAAAATTGGATACATCATGGTAAATAAAATTATAATCTCTGGATAGGACATTATTCCAAAGGATTGGTGTATAAACGTGGTCAGATGATGCAATAATTGAAACTTGCCTTATGGTCCCCAAAAGACTAATCATTTCTTGGAAGGCATCTTTCCTGATACCAGGACCTTCAATGTTATGTATGACTAATATTAATTTAATATTTGTTGGTTGAGATTTATAATATTCAATTAATTTATTAATTTGTAAAATAATATGATTCCCCCAATATTTGGTTTCACTTTTGGCAATTTCATCTGTCACTAAAATACGTGAAATATCCTTATAAACATCTCTATAATTACAAGATGGATTATACCCATTGATAACAATACAAGGTATAGATTCATGTTCAATTTGTTCGTTAAATTCTATCCCACTTTGATAAATTTCAATTTTTTTCAATTTAGGTGATAAATAATTAATTGCAAAATTCTCCATAAATCTACGTTTAGAACCAACACCATAAAATAATAGATTAAACCCCTGTGTTAATTCGAAAAAATATTGCGAGAACATTTTTTCTTGCAATTGTTTAATTTTATCCCTTTTACTATTTAAAAGATATTCATTAAATGTAGTAGCAATTAGACTAAACTCTTCACGAGTTACAGTTGGTGCCATTGTCATTGAATTAGTTGATTTTTTAAAGAAATTTGTTGTTCTTCTTTGATCGAAAAACCCTTCAAAAGTATCTAAATATGTAGATAATTTGGTATATGCCTTGGTTGGTTTGTAGTCTAAATCATTAGGTAATGGTGTTGGTTTAAAACTTTTGTTTAATTTTAAATCAACATTATTGGTATTGTATTGTTTTAAACTTTCTAAAATTGTTTTCTTAATGGGCGATATAAAATCATAATTAGTTGAAATCTCTTTCATTGGCGTATTCGGTATCAAGATTGTACTATCAGTTTCCATTAATTTATCATATTCGTTCGTAATTTTCCTCTTCTTATATTTGCCTCTTTTTTTAGGTGCATTTGTCTTGCCTGAAGTAGTTTCTTCTTCCTCTTCTATTTCTTCGTTATCCTTAGTGACATTTTCATTTTTATCAATAACAGTTTCATCCTCGTCAATAACAAGATCAGTAGCTAATTTATCTTCATCTTCATCTTCATCTTCCATATTTTTATCATTTATAACAAAACTTTCATCTTCACTACTTAAGATCTCATCGCTTTCATCATCTATTTCTATATCTTCAATTATCTTATTCCTTTTCCTTCTAGATCTTTCGGGTAGAATATTTTCCTTAGATAAATCCAATTTTAAATTGTCCTTCACTTCCAACTTCTTCTTTTTACGAGTAGTTGTTTGTTCAGTTTCAACAGTTGTACTCTCATTAAATGTGATAGCAAGAGTTTTATCATGATCCGTGTTGTTAATAATGGACTCAATTGATCCCTTTTTCAAACTACCGCATTTCTCCTGAGACTTATGGTGGTCTACATGTTCAACAGGGGTCCCTTTAGAGGGTTTTCTTGGCGAAAATACAACTTCTAATAATTTCCTCTTATTGATATGATGTTTCTTTGTTGGTGATTTAGGTACTAAAGTTGGTGTATCTTTAATCGGTAAGGAAAGAATGTCCTCATGGGATACAATATCGTTATCTGAATTCATTGAAATAGCAATACACTGATTCAACGATGGTAATTCGTGACGTATTTATTGGTTTATTTACTTTTAAAATTGAATCAATTTTAAGAATTTGAAAAACTTTTTCCAGTTTTATTATGTATTGTAAGTTTTATTATATAATGTATATCGTTTATTTATTAGATGGCTCTTGTTAATTTACCTGAACGTTTCAACTCTAATGCCTTTTTATATGGTGGATTTGTTGGACTTTGTACTGGATCCAATGAATTTGATTTAGTTGTCTCTTCAGTGGTATCGATATGATAAGTAGCATCAGAATCAATACTATCTAATCCACCACAAGACATAAATGGTGCCACTGATCTTTCCTCCAAGTACCAAGTGTGCAATTTATCCTGTATTTGTAATTTATTCATTGTTATTGTACAACCTTGGAAAAATTCCTCCACGGAACAATTTAAATCT
Source organism: Grigorovia jiainica (nom. inval.) (assembly GCA_030571715.1). Taxonomy (NCBI): domain Eukaryota; kingdom Fungi; phylum Ascomycota; class Saccharomycetes; order Saccharomycetales; family Saccharomycetaceae; genus Grigorovia; species Grigorovia jiainica (nom. inval.). The sequence continues at coordinate 18,768 of JAJLYE010000025.1, read as the reverse complement.
AATTTGGGTACCCAATTTTTTGGTGGATTATAACCTAAACAAACAACAAATGCTTCCAATGAAGTACCTCTACTGGATCTTGGCTTAGCACAAATAACTTTATCGAAAAGATAACCTAATTGTGAATATAGCATATCAATATCTCTACCTCTAAAGATTTTAGCAACAAAATTACCATTTGGCTTTAATACGCAAGTTGTTAATTGTAATGCACTTAAGATTAATTGTTGTTGCACATATTCATCCAAATCATGAAGACCTGTGACATCCGGAGCACCATCAGAGCAAACAAAATCTGCCTTTTCTTGGCCAAATAATTCCATAATACGTTGTAATGTCTTTGGATGTGTAATATCAGCTTGTAATGTGGTAACGTTATTAATTGGTGACATTGGTTGTAAATCCACGGCAATAATTTTCTTCTTATCGTTTTCCTCTGGATTCTTACATTCATCAAACATAACACGAGAAAGAACTTGTGACCAAGAACCTGGTGCAGCACATAAATCAACCACTTTCTCTAAATCATCTAAGAAATGAAATTCTTCATTTAACTGTAACAATTTGAAAGCTGAACGTGCACGATAACCTAATTCCTTAGCCTTTCTATAATATAAATCTCTCTTATCTTTACTAACTTTACCCATTTCTCTCTTCTCTTCTCCAACTTTTCTATATCTTCTTCGTTGTTTCTTCTTCAAATAAAAAAAAAAATTTTCAGCATCTCGAAAAATCTAAAAGTATTATTAACCAAACATACCAAAATCATCTTCAAATTCTGCCTTGGATGTATCAATACCTTCCAATTTGTTCTTTTTCACCTCATCTCTGCACAGAGGACAAGTAGTTTGTTTAGAGAGCCACAAACTGATACACTGTAAATCAAAAATATGATCACAATGTGGTAATTTAACTAATAGTGGATATTCATCATTACCATATTTTTCAAAACAAATGGGACAATTATCATTTAATGGTATCTTATTTGATGGTAATCTTGGTAATGAATCAATAAATTCTTGAGAGCAACCTTCTTTGTTTGCTGGATTTAACCATGTATCTTGTAGATTTGGTGCAATAATTGAACTAAATAATTCAAAAAGTCTTGAATTGTTAGCGATATTGTTATGATTATTGCTATGAGTTTCATTTAACATATTGAATAGATCCTGCATTTCTTCTCTGTTGTTTCTTCTTTCTTCAGAATCCATATCATTGATATTTAAATTATGTTCGTCTATATTTAATTTATAAAAAGATATTTATTTTATAATAATGTTAGTAATAGGGTATTTATATACAATATAACAATCTGGGAAGTTGGAAAGATTATACATACCTTGATAATTTGACATCTCTTTTTTCTGTTATTTCTTGGTAAATATATATAGATCTGTGATCAATAAATTAAAGTTACTTTTATAACTCTAAGCTTTTTATTCTCTTGGTTTTTCTATTTTTTCCATTTTTATTTAATTTTTTAATCTTATTATTATTTCCACCTCCATTATCTTTAATATTTGTCCTATTGGTATTGTTCTTAATCAATTGTGTATTTCTTAACCAATTACGTATATTTGAATATTCTTCATTATTAGTACCGAATGAATTTAATGAAAAATTATCTTTCCAAGGCACTACAAATAATCTATATTGATCAATAGTGAGTAAACCTCTCTTCAAATTATCGTTATTTATTGATGGAATCAATTGATCATTATTATAAAAATATTTAATAAATTTTATACTTAATTTAATATTTTTGAATTTAATACCGCCACATTGTGCACGATGATTAATAACTAAAGTGGATGGTATATTTTCTCTCCATTTATCATCATTGACAATATCTGAAATCTTATCATTTATTTTCCATTCTGCTATATTAGTATCAATATTATAAAGAAAGAAACTAGTAGGTATTTCATCATTGGGTAAATCATTTAATTTAATAAAATCTTCCATTAAGGGGAAATTACTTGTATATCTATCGATATTAATTTTATTATTATCAAAAACAGTGACATTTTTTGTACCAGGAGTATCCTTTGCATCAATTTTTTCTTGATTATTCTTTAATATTTCCCTCATTTCAACTAAAAGATCTTGAGTTAAATCATTATTAGCAATAAGTTTTGCACTACCTAATTTATTACCTTTATTCTTTAAATTTAAAAATCTTTGCATCATTTCATTTTGAGCATTTGGTGTCTTAATATTATAACCTTTAATCATACTTAATAATGAATCTCTTTCCTGTATTGTAATATGCCATTTTAAATCTAATAGACAACATTGACAAACATTTCTTTGTTCTGAACAAGTATGACAAATAATTGTCTTTAATACCGTATTTGATCTTCTATCTTGTTTAAATTTATAAACGTCGAATGTAAGTGTACATATTTTACAATCGTTACCATTAGTTTCTTTAACGATATTTAGGGCATCGCCTAAACAATTTTCACATATATTTAGTTGTGACATATTTTAATCTCAGGGGGACAAATAAATTATTGTAATAATTGTAATGGTGATAATGTGATATGATTTGGAATGATTTTGACTAGTTGTATTGTATCTTCAAAACAGTATTTATGATCACTTCTTAATAGTGTTACTTGAATAAATTTTTAAAAAAAAAAAGAAAAATTCATTAATTTAATTTGAATATTTAAAAAATGTGTATGAATAATATATAAAAGTTGTATAATAAAACATAAAATTTAAAGTTAAAAATCTATAATATAATTAAATTATGTCAAATGTCAAGTAATTTAATTTTTAGATTTTTTTAAATGTGTTCTATAATGTTGTAAACAATTATCATGTCTACTAAATCTTTGATCACAATTAACCTCTGGACAAATATAATTTTTTTCACCAGTATGAATTTTATTATGTCTAGATAAATGACCAGAAGTAGTGAATGCCATAGAACAAGTCTTACAAAGAAATTTTCTTTGTTTTGTAGTGATTGATTTATTTTTCAAATCATCTGAATTAATTTGTTGTTGTTGTTGTAATTGTTGTTGTTGTTGTTGTTTTTTATTAATATTATAGTTAACTTTACAAAGTTTTAAAATAATAGGACCATTCTTTTTAATAACATTTGATTTATTTAAATAATTTGTCTTTCTTCTTCTAAATAGTGGTATCTTTGAAGCTATTGTCATTATTTCTTGTGATTCATCTGAATCACTCTTATTGATTTCTTCATTATCAGAAGTAGATGCTACTGAAGAAGGTGGAGTCACTATTATTTCAGCAGTAGTGTTATTATTATTACTGTTATTGTTAACAGGTTTAGTAAAGAGAGAATTATATTTAATTTCATTGGTTTCATTATTAGAATTAAATTTTTCAATAGTGAAAGTTGGAATATTTGTATTAATTTGGTGATGATTGTTGTTTTTATTGTTGTTGTTATTGTTGTTGTTTTTATTATTATCAAATTCAATGTCTATAATATTAGAATCATCTATCAAATTAAATTTATCAATTGGTGGTGTTGAAATAGGTGTTATTAATTGATCATTTAATTTTGGTGTATTTAAAAGATTTGTGTTAATATTTGGTGTAAGCATACCATTATTCCTCTTTGGAGATGAACATAATTGTTTGTTTACTTTTGGTGTGGTTAAATAATTAGTATAATTAATATTTTTATCCACTCTTGGTGTTGTTGAATTATGTTTAATGGAATTATGTTTAATGGAATTAAATTTAATTGGTTTCAATGTAATTTTTGAATCATTAAATAAGCATTTATTTAATTTAGTGATCAAATCAAATTCAACTGATGAGTTGTTTGAAAAGATTGGTAAAAGAGTTTCGAATTTAGTTTTATTTTGTGATTCCATTTTTGTATTTGAATTTAATTTATTATTTAATTTGGGGTTAATTGATTTTGGGTTGAATTAATTTGGATTTAATTAATTTTGTAGACGATATATAAGTTAATCAATCTTTAATAAAAAAAAATAGTTTAACCAAAAAGTATATAGTTTAAATAATACCACTATTTATTCAAATGGAAACGACATGGACACAAATACGAGAATATATATATAACTGTCAATAAAGTATAATAACAAACAGATGCACTTTAGATCAAAAATGTTGACAAACGAGATAAAACCCAAAACCATGCATCAAAAATCTATTGAAACCAAAAAATTGACATACATATTTGCAAAGTTTGTTTACGAGAGGACAAGTATGCCCTTTCTCTTCGAAACAATAACGATAGTAAATAGAATCGGAATTGAATTGATTTGATTCAATTGAAATTAATTTTAATGTTTATTTTCATTGTGCAATGCCAGGGACCAGTATACAATTTTACCGAATACGGTAAATTGTAATTAAATTAAACGAGTTTAACGAATCTTTGTTGAGAAGAACGATTTTGAGGGGAACACATTAAATTGCCGCACAGCACCATTTTTTGGGGATTTGGATTGTAAGATTCAAAATAAACGATTACTTTTCCTGCAAAATTTCGAGCGGGTTTCGAAAAGAAAAAACAAAAATCGTTGAATAAATTAGGGAACAATAGAAATTATCCGGAAAGGGTAATGCGTTTTCTCCAGCCATTACCCCATTAGGAAATGTATTTTCCTCTGCGGTGGCATTTTGTTCGGAAAATAAATTGGAGTATCCTAATTGGGCAACTACCCTTGCTGTGGCTTGTTGTTCGTTTACACAATAATAATTCTTTCAACCAAAAAATCGTTTATCACTTGACATTTTTCTCTTCGTTAAATTGTTATTGTTACTTTACAGTGGAGAGTGCATGTGAAGGTGAAGTTTATCTTTGTTTTTGTCAACAACTCATCAAAAAAACAAAAAAAACAATTGTATTGTTTAAATTACTTACAGCATTTATTAGGGGACACGTGTATTTTATGTTTTTCTGTTTTTCTGGTTTTGCCATTTTTCTGTTTTCGTTTTACAGTAAGACGTTGTTGAACAGAGAAATACACGTACAATAATTGTTGAAATATTTCAAATCGTTTATTCTTGTGTCTTCACATATTTCACTGTTTTCATCGTACAGATTTCCTACCAGTCAAAAACAAGACGGATCCCTAATTATTGGGTTTTTTCCTAAAAAGGATATTTATTTCCATTTGGGCATTGGATTAATTATACGCTATTTGGGAAATTTTTTAAACTTTTTGAAATATTTACAATAAGATTTGATCCTTTTTACTTAATATGGCGATTCTACAAATATTTATTTATATTTATTTTTAGGTAATACAATTCTTATAACAACTTTTTAAATTGGTGTTTATTGAATTAATATTATAATTGGAAAAATAATTATAACGTGTTGTTTGTTTACTAAATGAAAAACTCAAAATACGTAATTAATTAAGCCACCTTTTCATTTTACTGTAATGGACAACAAATAATTGGAAAGATAAATATATCTTACATATATTTTTGTTGGTGATTAAAATTCCTTTAATTGAAAACAAGGGGTTGTGCTTTTTCTTGCATTATGAGATTAACAAACCAATGCATATTTGGTTTTGGCAAAAAAAAACAATGGGAAATTTGGTTGAAAAAAAAACTCCATTGTTAAATTTCAACAATTTTGAATCATTAAAGACGGAAAACAATAAATGATTTAAATTCTCTTAAAATTTCAGTAATATGGAATTATGTTTACGTGTTTAAAACAAATATGTCATTTATCATTAATTTAAAAGAAATTATGCAATTAATATGCATATGTCTTAAAACGGTAATTTAAACAAACGAATTCGTTGAGATATTATAATTTATCTTGCATTATTAACAAGAAACTACTCTCTTTTATTGAACACAAGAAGTGTCTTGTTTAACTTCAACCGTTCTACAAAGACTCATATTCTTATTCTTATTATTATTATTATTATTATTATTACGTCTTTGACACGATTCGTGTAGACGTTTACATTTTTTAAACGGTTAAATTAAATAAACGATACCGTTACCCGACAAACGCATTTTTTTTTTTAAAAAATTCATTCTTTTCACGAATAAAGATATTGATTTGTTATGAAATTCTTGTTTAACAAAAAACAAATTCATGGTTTTAAATAAATGATTTATTTAGACATGGGACGGAAAGGAAAAAAACGGTTTCCTAAAGGTTACCCGTCGCGGAAACCAAAAAAGTGAAGAAAAACCAATAAAAAAACATACCCCCCGAGGAATTTCTCACTTTTGACCTCGGAATTTAGGTTTTTTTTTTAATAATTATTATTTGAATCATATTTAATAGTAGTTACTTATTGAATAATATATACACTTTCTACCTGCAATAAGTACTTTCTTGTGGTAAATATTTAGTGTTTAACTATATTCTGTTATTTTGGTTAAAAACTCAAGACAGCATTCTTTGTTTGGTGGTTTAACTACAATTTGAAGAAGCTCTTTTTATGTTTGAACTTATTACTTGAACTTCAATATATTTACTATTTTTGTATCTAATCAAAAATTAATTCACAATTAAAGCTAATAAAATATCATTCCTTGTTGATAATTATATAGAGTTAAGATTCATTAAAAGTAAGATCACGACATTTTCAAGACATTACTTCAATTTATTAACCAAATTAGGTGTTGTAAAAAACACCATTAGTGAATAAATGACTGGTAAGAAGCATACTTGGTTTTAATAGCCTTATTAATTATGTTACCAGATGATACAATAGTTGTAATAGTTTTTTTTTTAAATAAAAAATTTGCGTCACAATTAAATTCATCAAAATTCACTTTTTGCTTAAAGAGTAAAGTTGAATTAATAGATCTAATAATTTCATCTAAAGATAAAATAATTATTTAAGCTTAAAAAAATTCAGCTTTTAGCCGATGAAAACAAAGAATCATTATTATACTATTATACATTATATATCATATATTATTAAGATTGTTTTACTGTTAAATTATGTAAAAAAGTATTTGCACCTTCTAAGTTATAATTTAAATTCATATTTTGAAAAGCATTTTTGATTAGCAATTCATTTTCAACTGTAGAAAAATCAAGTTTTTGGCGTTTAGTACCGTAAAAGGTTTTCAATCTACTAACATTTCTCTCTGAATTAATAGAGGTTAAATTAATACTCTTAAGATAATTAATTATCACTGGTAGTATTATATGTTTGGAAAATTCATTCTCTTTTGTAATAATATTATTAGCTCTTTTTAAATAATACTTCAAAAAATCTAAACTTACAAGTGTCTTAAAATAGAACAAATCAATGTCTTTATATTTTGAAGTATTATTAAATAGAATAAATTTGTTATTATCTAAGAATTTGATATTTAAATTCAAATGATCAGCTTTCTTTTGGCGAATTTCACGAAAATTTTCAGACCAAAAATTTATAAATTGTCTCCATTCTGCTTTAATCATAGTAAATAATGTCACTTTAAAATGTCTTACAAGCTCTTTTGTTGAGGTCGTGGTTTGACACTCTAATCAATCTAAAAGTTCTTTACTAATATTCGAGCTTTTATCCTCTAGGTGAGATATAGCTTTAACAAATTTAACATTCATTAATTTAAAAGCAATTCCGGCTAGCTGTTTAAAAATATTGAAGTGCATTTTTCCATACGATTCAGTAACCTCATTAAAATCATAATGGAACAAACCGGCTGCAAATAAAAATCTATTGTGTTTATTATAATTTCTATTAAAATATTTAATAAACTTTTTATCAAAATTATCAAATTTGATCTCTTCATTATTCAATAAATTTTTGAGATCTTTCAAACAAAGATTTGTAATTTCTTTGCATCTCAACAATGAAGGTATAAAAGCAAAACTAGTAGAGGTATTCAATGAGAATAAGTTCGTAAGCGAATGAAAATACTTGAGTACTTTTACAAATATTTTAGCAATCACAAAATCTTCTTCTTGAAATGTAAAAGTGTACCCATCAATTACATCTTTTGAAACCTCTCTAAAATTTTTGTAACCTTCAATATTGTCTACAAAATGACATAGCATATGGTATATTATACTCCAACGTGTAATATAATAAGCTGGTAGTTTCGAGGAAACACATGTTTGAAAAACATCTCTTATTTTATAACTTTTCTTTAAATGTTTTGATAAGGTAATTAAAATATTTATAATTGTTGGTAATTTTTTATTATATTGAAAAATTTTTTTGGTAATTTTATCAAAATTTTCATTATCATTTGTATTGATATCATCATTTTCAGTTATAGTAGACTCTTCATTATAAATGTTACTGGACTCTTTGTCATATGCAGGTGAAAGGGTAGAAGCTTCATTAGTACATTCATCACTAGCATCATCATAGTCACCATAATCGTTATCATTACCATCATTATTATTATCATCGGTATCATCATAAGCTTCATCATCATCATCATCATCATCATCATCATCCATATATGGCAGTTCATTGTTCGATACTAATGAAGATCTATTCGTTTCAAGTATGTTTGTGATATCTTTAATCAAATCGTTAACCAAAAGT
>JAJLYE010000024.1:65133-104724 GCA_030571715.1 Grigorovia jiainica (nom. inval.) | reverse complement strand
AAGTAATATTAAATTGTTCTCATCGCCTATTATCCTAACTAAATAATTCATCTCGGATTCTCGTATATTGAGACACTAGTTACCGTCCGATAACTGTTGTAAATACTCCTTGACAAATGGCTATTGTCGAAAAGTACTAACTTATTACACAGGACCACTATTGTTTCATTGGACATTTACAGGAAACGATGTTGCAGTTACGTATTGCCTTCCATTTAAACTCCACCACCGTGGAGATAAAACCGGAATTTAAACCCCTCACAGTTTCCCCACAATTTTTCAACTTGGAAAAAATTGAAGTGCCCCGTTACCCAGACGTCAACCCTAGTGTTTTTGTTTTGAGCCCTAATATACATACCCTAATATTTTATTTCCGAAACCCCGATGACCTATTTGCTGAAAAATTGAAAAATATGAAATCTTGAAATTGATATTTGATTAAATGTAATAAATTATTTACTGTAAATACAACAATATAATGTCCAGAAGACCACTGGATATAAATACATATTTAAAGAACTTAAATAATGATGAGAAAGAGGATATTAAGGGCAATGGTGATGATTTAAAGCTAAGTAAACCGGTCTTTCTAAGTAAAAAAGACATCTTAAAGGGTTTGAAAGATAAACGTGAAGATAGTAATAAGAAGAAAAGATTCATAGATTCTGATGATAATGATGATGACCAATATGAAAATATTAAAATATTTAAAAACAGTAAGATTAGTACTCGCAATAATACATTAATGAATAAATCAAATCAAATAATTGAATCAAATACTTCTTTATTCAATAATAAAAAGAAAAAATCTAAATTTAATTTTGATTGGGATCAAAATGATGATACTTTTAATAATTACAACTCAATACTGTCATTCAATAAAGAATTAAATATTAAACCTATAGCAAGAAATAATAGTCGAAATAAAATAGATCCATTAGAATTAATGGAACAAAATTATATAGGTAAATCATGGGAACAGAAAACATTAGATGAAATGAATGAAAGGGATTGGAAAACAATGTATGAAAAATTTAACATAACAGTTAAGGGTAACAATAAATTATCCTTCTTACAAAAAAAAAATATTAATCCAATGAGAAATTGGACTGAATTAAATCTACTACCTCAGGATCTGCTAGATATTATTGTAAATAATTTAGATTTCAAAGAACCAACACCAATTCAAAGAATGTCTATACCGATTTTATTAACCAATGTCATTACCAATAATGATAAAGATAAAATGTATAAAGACTCAAACAACGATTTTGTTGGTGTTTCATCAACTGGTTCAGGTAAAACACTAGCGTTCGTTATACCAATATTAATTAAATTATTAAATTTAAATTGGAGACCACATTCAATCAAATTAATGGATGGTCCACAAGCTTTAATATTAGTCCCCACAAGAGAATTAGCATTGCAAATTGAAAGAGAAATTAATAAGATTACTAGCATTTGGCAAAATAACAATTGTCAAATAATGACCATTATTGGTGGTCATTCTATGGAGGAAATTAAATTTAATTTAGATAAAGGTTGTGATATTTTAATTGCAACTCCAGGTAGATTAATTGATTGTTTAGATAATAATATGACACAAATTAATTTAATTAATACATTGGTATTAGATGAAGCCGATAAAATGATTGATTTAGGTTTTGAAGATCAATTGAAAAATATCTTAAATAGAGTAAATATCGATAATAAGAATGAAAATTCTTTACAAAAAATTTTATTTACAGCAACTTTATCTCCTACTATTGAAGCTATTACTCATAATTATTTAATTGATCCAATCTATGTTATGATAGGTTCAAAAGACGATAATAAACCGAAAATTAAGCAGATTGTTCAATGGGCTAAAGACGATAATGATAAATTTAAACTATTAAAGGAAAATATATTGAATAAATTTAATGCCCCAATTATTATTTTTATCAAATATAAAACGACAGCAGATTGGTTAGCGCAAAAATTCAAAAAAGAGACAAATTTTAAATTTACCATTTTACATGGTTCCAAGAATCAAGAACAAAGAGAACAATCTTTACAATTGTTAAGATCTGGTAAAGTGGAAATTATGATTGCTACAAATGTTGCAGCAAGAGGTTTAGATGTACCCAATGTTTCTTTGGTTGTTAATTTTCAAATGTCATCCAATTTTGACGATTATATTCATAGAATTGGTAGAACTGGTCGTGCTGGTAAATCCGGTTGTGCTATCACTTTAGTAGATGATAATGAAGATTTTAAATTAATGTCACAATTATATAAATATGTGATAACTGATAATAAAGAGTCAATTGATTTAGGGAATGAATTTTCATCAAAAGTAATGGAAAAATATGATTTGGGTAAGAAAAGGTTCGAAAATATTATTTACTAAATAACATCTTGTACTAAAATCTTTTAACATTAAAACGTCGATTTTTTAATATTAATATATGTGATCATTTTTCAAAAGTGTTTATTTAAATTGTTTATAAATTTTTATATAAGAATAAAAATGAGAAGAAATGTGAAAGGGATGAGTTTCTTTGTTTTCCAGATTAATTTCGCTTATTAATTTTTAACTTCGGCAAACTTCTTTAATAATAATTCCCCAAATTTACAAACCTCGTTATCATTGAAAGTTGGACTAAACATTTGTAATGAAATTGGGAAATCTTCATAATCACCAGAGTCCACTAAAGAATTAAAATATTCCATAGTTTGTTTGTCTTCATCGTTTAGAGCCTTAGTAGTATCCATTTTTGCATCCAATTTACTGTCAAATTTGGTAACTGGGAAAGATAATGATGGAACATCTAATAAATTAACGAAAAGAATATATTTTAATGGGGCAAGCATCATGTCACCATGTTTAAACCCATATAAAGTAGATGGTGAAATAACAATTTTTGGTCTATCCTTTGGATCCCAAGAATTCAAATACTTTCTATATTCTAATTTAGCATTCATAATTCTCCTACTTAAATCCCACCATTGATTAACTGTGTATTGGTTCTTGAAGTCAATAACCATTTGATCTAAAATTGGAGGTAACGGTTCGCCAGTAGCATCTAATTCCCCTTTAATTTCAATACCAGCATCAGCTAAATCAGTTTCAAAAGCTAAGTCATATAAGTCTTTATTTAATTCAGTGGGTGGATTCCATTTGACCGCTCTAAAACCTGGGATACTATTAATTACATCTTCACATTTCTTTAAAGCTCTAATGTCACTTGAAGGTGGTGTAATAAGACCATCGCCATAGTGAATACCAACAACAAAGTCTTCTTCAAAAGTGTCATCTTTACAGTCGAAATTAAATGGAACACAAAATACATCGTCTTCATGTGGTTTGAAATCATTAGCTACTAAATCCATAAAATATCTTAAATCCTTAATATCTCTGGTGATTGGACCAATAACACTTGTGATTAATTCCCTACCTTCCCAGGAGTTGTTTACTCTCAAATATGATACTTTCCTTGTAGATGGTCTTAAACCAACAAGACCGTGATAACTTGATGGAATTCTAATACTACCACCAATATCAGTACCTAAACCTAATGGTGAACCATGAGCAGCAATTAAGGTACCTTCACCACCAGATGAACCACCGGTAGCAAATTTGGTGTTAATACTATTTGATGTATAACCAAAGACATTAGAAACGGTTTCAGTGGCCATCATTGATGGTGGAACTGTAGTCTTAACATATAAGATAGCACCAGCTTTTCTTAATAAAGTAACCATTAACGATTCTTGTTCCTTAGTCTTTGGTTTAAAGGCTCTATTTAAGTAACCTAAAGTAGTGTCAACACCTTCAATATTACATTGATCCTTTAAAGAGATTGGAACACCAAATAATGGTGGTAAGACATCTGGTCTATTTTGATCGTATTCCTTAGCGGTTTTTAACGCTTCATCATATAAAATTTCTGTCAAACAATTGACTACTTGTTGAACTAAAGCAGAACGGTGACAGAAGGCATAAGCAACATCATAACAAGTAAATTCCTTGTTTGCAATCTTTTCTTTTAATTCTAAAAGTGTACAATTGGTAATAACATTTTCACTTTCAGGACATATCTCGTCTAAATTCTTAACGACATTAGTGTTATCATTCTTTAATCTTTGAATTGTTTCTTCAGTAAGTCTCCACTCTTCGGGAATTTTGGCATATAATTGAGCACGCTTCTTTGCAACTTCTTCAGTCCAAACCATTTTTATTTAATTCACTTTTACAGTTATTTTAATTAAGTTAGTCTCTGTAATTAAAGATTAACTTCCTCAGTAAGAAAAAACTAGGCGAGGATTAAAAGCAAATAAAAAAACTGTTGGGTTCTTATATGATTTTAATTACACTGCAAAAACAGATAGATGACTTAAAAAAACCCTTATCAGCTAGAAGGGAATACAGTCCTTATTTCAAATGATAAAAAGATAAGAATTCTCGAGATAACAAATCGGATCTGGAGAATCGGGAAAATTCCCAAAAACGGAAATTTTAATCAGATAAGATCTAAGCAAAACAGATCGCTAAATTGCTCCATAACAATAAGCGTAATAAAACCTTGAATTGTCCTCTAAAGTTTTATTACATGCGTTCATGAAGAGCTTTTTTGCGTAACCTGTGTTTAAAACTTGTAAATTAGAAGGTTTAGATTTCTATTCTTTTTTGTTAAAGAAAAATTTACTGATGAAAAAAAAATGATTACCTTTGCAAATAACTTAAACATCAAATAACTAAGAATAAAGAGATCCCAATACTTGTACTTTATCTTTTTTAGTATTAATATCTTATAAAACATGCCCAATATACCCTTCAATTCAAAAAAAAAGTTTAAAATTTTTGAAGTTTAGTTTTTTAAGTAAAATCTATTTCTACAAAGACTTACCCTTATTCTAACCTAAATATAAACAAAACACATATATTCATCAAAGACAGTTTCTAACTTAAGTTGTGTTAGAATTTTGGTAAGTATAATATATGAATATGATATTTTTATTTGTTAAACCTTCTTTATCAATAATAAAACAATAAATTTTCAAAAAAATATAAAAAATAATGTCTCCCGGGGGCGAGTCGAACGCCCGATCTCAAGATTACTTTGAGTTTTTATACACATTACAGTCTTGCGCCTTAAACCAACTTGGCTACCGAGAGATGATTAAAATAAATTTTTCTGCTGAAATTTAAGTACGTAAATATATATCACATGTTGATTTAATTTATGACAACTAAGCAACCACTATCGCTTGGCACAATTTGTGATACCACTGGTATATAGTAGTTGCAATATTTTAATTATCTTTGCCTTCTATTTCTGAAAAAATTGTTCTATAAAATTATGAATTTTGGAACGTTCAAAATGATATGAAAAAGCATCGAAAATTTTTAATAAAAAAATTAAATTTGAAAAAACGATGAGTTTGATATTACATGAACATCAAAAAAATATTAAAGATGGCCAAAGAAGGTAAAGAATCCAAGACTGAAGACAACTATGAAGCTAGAATGCCAGCTGTGTTACCATTTGCTAAACCATTAGCTTCTAAAAAATTAAATAAGAAGGTTTTAAAGACCGTTAAGAAAGCATCCAAGGCCAAGAACGTTAAGAGAGGTGTTAAAGAAGTTGTCAAGGCTTTAAGAAAGGGCGATAAAGGTTTAGTTGTTATTGCTGGTGATATCTTCCCAGCTGATGTTATCTCTCATATTCCAGTTCTTTGTGAAGATCATTCTGTTCCATATATTTTTATCCCATCAAAGCAAGATCTTGGGTCTGCTGGTGCAACTAAAAGACCAACTTCCGTTGTCTTCATTGTTCCAGGTAGTAACAAGAAGAAGGACAGCAAGGGTAAAGAAGAAGAATATAAGGATGCCTTCAACGACATTGTTAAGGAAGTTGAATCTTTATAATTTTAAAAGTTTTTCATTATTTCTTCAATATTTCATTTAATTCAAAATTAAACATGTATATTATTTATTTTCTATAGTATCTAATTAAATAAATATAATTTCAATAAGTGTATCAATTACTTTTTTCTTTCTTTTCATTACATAAAATTAAACAATGAACTTATTTATCCAAATTATCATTATTTGTTATTTGATCTTCTGATAATAATAATTCATAATTTTTCAACATGCAAATTTCAAAAAAGAAAATGAAAGAAGTGGCAATAGGCATTAAAGCGAATATGCAATTGAATAAGAGACCCTTGTCTCATGATGATGATAGCATTAAGACTAGTGATGATAGAAGTAATAAGAGGTATAAGAAACAAACTAACACTAAGTTTGAATCACAAGATATTTGGGAAAATATTGAACAGTTAAAAATTAAAAAGAAGCAGTGTGAATTAACAATTAAGAATAGTATACTGTTTATGATCTTTCAGTCCAGTAATTTATTAGATCAATGTATAGAATTTAGCTATAGATTTATATCAAGTACAAAACTAAATGTTATTAATTTGAAATATGATAATTTAAACTGCATTATATTAAAGGATTTCAATTTAATAGATGTTACAGTTTTCTTAACGATATTCTGTTCAATGACTGATAAATACAGATTTCAATCAATTGATAGCAGTTTTGATAATATACAAAAAAATCTCAAATTGAATGGTAATATTTTCATAACGAAGAATAGTTTTAAACCAAAGAAAGACAAACGATCTAACGCGTTCTATAATGTAAATGTTACAGAAATTAAATTTAGTAAACTGAACAAATTTAAAGAATTTAATATTAATCTATTTGACAATAAATCACTTTCCTATTTTGTAATGGGTGTAGCAGATTTCATATCGTCAATTAAATTTGGAAAGTATGCAAATGGCATTGAACGATGTTTTCAGAGAGAATTAAAAGCTTATTATAAGGGATTAGGTTTGAATCTATTAAGTTTATCCATACCTCATATTGCCTTGATGGATGATATCTTACTAAAGGAGAACATGATTAAGGTATTAGATGACTCAAATAAACTTATAGAGCATTCTATGAGAAATTCCAATTCCATTAAGAAGATACAAGCAAAGCCACTAGGTGATATTTCCAAAATAACTGAAAATATTAAAAATGTACCATCTACAAATATTATAACTTCAACTACGAACAAGAATATGACTGGATCATCAAATCAAACGAATAATAAACCAAACTCCATTATTTCTCAAAGGAGTGGATATTTGACGCCTTTAGAAATTAAACAGCATTGCATTGCCACCGTTAATTTTACTATAGATTATGTTAAAAGTAAATCATCCGATCAAATTTTAAAGACATATATCAAATGCCCAAAGCAAAATTGTATTGATAAAATTTTCCAAAATTTGAATCAATTACGATCACAAACAAATTGTAACATTGTTGTATTAAATTTAAATAATATTCATGAATCCGATCGTTGGTTTAATGGATTAGATTTAACCAAATACACAAAAATTACAAACCCACCACCAAGCACTATTCGTGTTATTAGTGTTGGTGGCATAAATGAATATATAATAAAGGCATTAACGTTAATTTCAAATATAATTAATTCGTCCTGATTATTGTTCAAGACATTCTCCACTCTATTCTAATTGATAATGTCAGTTGGAACACTACTACCATCATCATAGGTATGAAGCAAGTCACACCTTGCTACAATTATTCAAGTGTTGGTTACACGTGATTGTTTCTTGCGATGATTTTCAGTAAAATAAAATATTTGAAATTTCATTCTTCATAATTTATGAACATCACATACCTGCATAATTATTGTCTTTAATTTCAATTATATAATAGTAGTAATAATTATAACGAAACTTTAATCATCCCCAATACATATTTTTTTATTTTTTTCTAGATGTTTAGCAGTAGGAACGTGAAAAATTCGTTTTTGTTATTCGATTCCGATAATAAGCATAAGAATTCCCATAAGAATGACCATTTTTCGAATGAGAAACATCATATTCACCCAAATAAGGATAGTAAACCAGTAAGTGTAAATGGCAGGGAAAATACTCTGGATACATCACTTATAAACCCGGAGAAATCAACATCTCCTAAACATCATAATAATAGTAATAAAAAGGAACAATTACCATTATCAAGATCACCTCTATTAAATTTTAAGAATGAATCTAGTGATTTATCTTCATTTAATTCAGAAAAAAGCGGTATAAATAATGGTAATAGCACTAAACACAGTACTACAAATAATGTTCATAACCAACAATTCGAACCTCAGGTTAATTTAGAACCAAGTCCTCACGCATCTTCACAACCAATGCCTAGACAAAGAAGACCACCACCACCGAAATTAGATATGGAAGGAATAAAACGGTCTCTGGATAAGAAAAGACTTTCCAGTTTAATTTCAAATGAGAGTTTAAAATTAAATAGCCCCAAAAATGAAGAACCATTAGTTGAAAGGATAGAGAATAAACCAATACCAGCAGAAACTGTCATAAATCCACATATTCATGTTAATACTACAGATAATAATAATAGGGAGCTTTCAAATGGTAACAGAGAAAATTTACTTTCTATGGAAGACAGTTTTAATAAAAATAAAGTTATTAATAATTTTCGTATAAATAATGTAAATAATGAAGGATCAACAAATTTAAATAAAAGTTTTAAAAAGGAACACTCAAGAACAAAATCAGAGGCGGAAAGTTTAGTTGATGATCTTGATAATTACATAAAGGAATATAGAGAGAAAAGTGCATCTATTGAAAATCTTTTATCAAACGAGCAAGGTACTTTCCAAAATGAAGATAGTCTGAATAATAATAGTGATGATGATTTTAATAAAGATAATGCGAGTACTGAAAGTTCATTATTGTATGTCACACCATTAAATGTTAAAAACAATATCGATATTGAGATTAATAATACTTTGAGAAAATCAAGAGACTTTAGTAGACAAACATTAACAATTACTAATTTAAACGATGATGATATGTTAAGCTTGAAAAATAAGGAGAATAATATAGATTCCAATTCTGATACTGATTCAGATAATAGTAATTTTTCATTTAGCCGTTCGATTAAGGATACTGCAACTAACAATGAGATAAAATATGATATTAATGAACCACTACCACTAATAAGTAATGATACAGCTGTTGTACAAAATGATATTATAAGAAAAGATACTAATCCATTTATTGATTATGATGAGGAAATCATGAAACCGTTAACACTTACTAATGACACATCACGCCTCATGGATTATGAGTTTGTAGAAACCGAACCTATTACATCAGATGATCAAATCAACGTTTTAAATAATAATATATCGAGTACCAAATTTAATGAAGGCTTACTTTACCACGACTTTGATAGCACGGTTGAAAAAACTAGAAATGTTTCTTTAGATAAGAGTCATACCAATGATTTGGTACATGATGATGCGCATATCGAGAACAAGAATATTAATGAGAATGAAAATAACAATAATTATCCTACGCCTCGTAGTGATAGTAATCATAGTGTTAGATCTACTTCATCTGACGACATGATAATAAGAAATGAGGAACCTCGTAGAAGATTTAGAGTGGTCAACGAGGACCACCCAACATTTTTCATACAAAATGACGATTATTTAGTAAGTAAAAACACCGATAATTTTACAGATAACAATACTATAACGGACACCAATCCAGATGATACATTATCAATTGATGATGTCGATGATCAAGGTCAATCAATATTTTCTGATATTAGCCCTATTGACACATCACATAACGATAAAGGCGATAATACTTGCAATATCAACACACTCAAAATGAGTAACACTATCTTACCATCTATTTCTAATGATAATGATAGCAGTATTACCAGTCGTTCAAATTTTGAGCAAACGCTATCACCATTAGATAGTAAAAGTTCAGCTACTACATTCAGTGCCAAAAATGGTTCACAGACTACAATTGATTCATCATATCGTTCTACTGAAAAGAGTACAAAATTAGTATCTGGTTATGTGGAGGAATTAAGATTAAAATATTATAAGACATCAAATTTTTTAGAGGCACCACCAAATTTACCTATTGTTTTAAAACAGAAAAATAATTTAATTCAACCCAAGAATATCAGAGTTAAGATACGTACCAATACCAAACAAATTGGTATTAAACACGGTAAAGTGAAACAAAAGTTACTGGCTTTAGAAACAGTTAACGATACAAATACCACAAAGACTGTCAAGCACAGTGTAGCTAGTGTTGATCACTCTAAGGAATTGCATAACTATTTTAACAAAGATGGATTATTAAATGATGATATTAATACTAACAATGACGTTGAATCTAATTATTTAAATGACATACCCGGTGACGATGCCTATGATAGTGACGATATTTTGGCACCATTGAGAGAAAAGAAAAGTGATCATGAAGTCTCTAGAAGTGGTACTGTGACAAGTTATTATACTAAATCACAAAATCATTTTAAGAATAAAAAATTATTGGAAAATGCACCAGCATTACCAACGCAAATATTGAAACAATCCGAAATCAGCGATAGTACCAATAACAAAAGAACCAGTAGATCTGATTCAGTGAGTACAACGAACTCACAATATATTACCTCAAAATTTTCAGGATCAATGGGACTACATATCGCTAACCCAGATTCTGATACGGACTAATAATGGATATTATGTTTTCGTATATAACCCCAAAGAATTCTAATTTCAGTTTTTATTTTGCAGTTTTATCAATTTGAAATTAGAAATCTTATATATAGACAAGTAAATCCAGTTGTAATAAATATTTAATGCTTATATTAATAAAGAACCTATAAAATGTTTGTAATGACAGTTAGGAATCCCAAATATACCACATACTATACAATGAGGCAGTGTAGATGTTCGTGATTGTTTCTATTTGAAGTAATTTATTACTGATAATCATTTGTAAAGATATGGTTAGTAATCTATACTAATCCCATATCAATTTAATGATAAACTGATAAACTTTCAAATTAATTGAAATTTTTGAATATATTGAAGAACGTTAAACCAGTAACTTAAGGTTATGATTCTCATTTATAAAGTAACCATGTATATTATTATGCACAAATTTTTTAAACTCTTTTAAATGTATAAAAGCGCCGTTCATTTCCAGTTTTTAAATTCAAAGCAGATATATAAGTTAAATAAGTAGTTGTAGCTGCGCCATTCTGTGAATTGCGCGTCTTTCCGAATATATGCTTCAGGTTTATAGAGCTGGTTCTCAAAGTTTTTAGAGGTTACATTTATGGGAAGCAGACACAAGATCACAATTAAATAATTTAATTTATCCTTTGTTCCTTTCCAATAAGATCTTAAAAGAAGTAAAGAAACCATTGTTTTTTTGAGTAGAATAAATCTACATTTTCTGTTCTTGTACAAATTCTCCTTCTTATTTAAAATTTCTTATTCCATTTTATCTTTCAGCTTTCAGCAAATTTTTAAAACCTACTTTTCCAAAAAGCCTTTAAATCATTAGTAAATATTATAAATTTAAAATATTACTTATTTCATACTCATATAGTAGTTAGCATCATGTCACTGTCACATTAATCAAAAATTAAATAAAGGTCAGTTTGTGGTTTTTAAGAGTTATCCTATTGGCATTTTTTCCCAAATTGTACCGTGAAAATTGGTTGAAAAATGTGATTTTTCTAAACTATTCTCGTGTTCAATTTGCATTTTTCAATTTTTGATTCTTAATTTGTTAAAAACAATTAGACAAACAGAATAACAATTATTGATTGTACAATTGATTCACACATAACGTCATATCAATACTGTAGAGTACAATATTTTATCCACAATGAGTACTAAACAACCAGCTTACACTTTGGTGCTTGATCCATCTTTAAATAAGGAAGTGGACACTGTAACCAGTTTCCAACGTGCTTTAGAAAAAGGTGACGATCAAATGAAGATTAAAACTATGAAATCTATTTTGGTCACAATGCTTGAAGGTAATCCACTACCTGACTTATTAATGCATATTATTAGATTTGTTATGCCATCTAAGGATAAAGCATTAAAGAAACTATTATATTTTTATTGGGAAATTGTGCCAAAGTTAGATGAAACTGGTAAATTAAGACATGAAATGATTTTAGTTTGTAATGCCATTCAACATGATTTACAACATCCAAATGAATTTATTAGAGGTAATACTTTAAGATTTTTAACTAAATTAAAAGAATCTGAATTATTAGAACAAATGGTTCCATCTGTTATGCAATGTTTAGAATATCGTCATGCTTATGTCCGTAAATATGCCATCTTAGCTGTCTTATCTATTTATAAAGTTAGTGAACATTTATTACCTGACGCTAAGGAAATTATTCATACCTTCTTAAGTGCTGAAACTGATCCAATTTGTAAGAGAAACGCATTCCTAGGCCTTTCTGAATTAGATCGTGAATTAGCTTTAGGTTATTTAGAAGAAAATATTAATGATATTGAAAATTTAGATCCATTATTACAATCAATTTTTGTTCAATTCATTAGAAAGGACGCTACCCAAATTCCATCTTTAAAAGCTCAATATGTTGATTTATTATTAGATCTATTATCTTCTACCACTTACAGTGAAGTTATTTTTGAAACTTCCTTAGCTTTAACTGTTTTAACTTCTAACACTACCGTTTTAGTTACCGTGGTCTCCAAATTAATTGATTTGGCTGCTAAAGTTTCTGATAACAACATTAAATTAATCATTTTAGACAGAATTCAAGATATTAATACTGCTAACCCAGGTGCCTTAGAAGAATTAACTATTGAAATTTTACGTGTCTTGAATGCCGAAGATATCGATGTTCGTTCGAAAGCTTTAGATATCTGTATGGATTTAGTCACTTCAAGAAATATTGAAGATGTTGTTCAATTATTGAAGAAGGAATTACAAAACACTATTGGTAACTCTAAAGATACTTCTGTAGAATATAGAACTGTTTTAATTAAGACTATCCGTTACATTGCTGTTAAGTTCATTGATATGGCTGCTAACGTTGTCTTATTATTGTTAGATTTAATTAATGACTTAAACTCCGTTGCCGCTAGTGGTGTTATCACTTTCGTCAAAGAAGTTGTTGAAAGATATCCACAATTAAGAAGTGATATATTAGCTCATTTAATTAGAGCCATGGATGACATTAAATCTGCTAAGGCTTATCGTGGTGCCTTATGGATCTTAGGTGAATATTTAGAATCATCTAAGGAAATTCAAAATTGTTGGAAACATATTCGTAGCAGTGTAGGTGAAGTCCCAATTTTACAATCAGAGATTAGAAAATTAAATAAGAAGAAGGAACTTGATGCTGAAGTTGAAGAAAATGAAGATGATGCTGAAGTAACTAAACCAAGTGGTCCAGTTATCTTACCAGATGGTACTTATGCTACTGAAAATGCATTTGGAACTGATAAATCTGGTAAAGATTCTGATGATGAAAAGGAAGAAAGACCACCAATGCGTAACTTCATTTTCAAAGGTGATTTCTATACTGCTTCTGTTTTAGCTAGTACTATTGTTAAACTTGTTTTAAAATTTGATAAATTATCCACTGATATTAAGATTACTAATGCCTTAAAGGCCGAAGGTTTATTAATTTTAGTTAGTATTGTTAGAGTTGGTCAAAGTAATTTTGTCGATCGTAAAATTGATGAAGATTCTCAAGAAAGAATCCTTGCTGGTGTTTCAATTTTAATGGATGAAACTGATGCCAATGAAAATCCACAAGAAAGAGAGTTATTAAATATGGTTTATTTAGATGCCACCAAATCATCTTTCAAGAAACAATTATCCTTAACCAAGATTAAGAGTCAAAAGAATGCCAATAAGGATAATAGCAAAAATGCTCATGATATTGAAAAACCAATTAATTTCAGACAATTTACTGATATTAATGGTTCTGGTTTAAAGAAGGACAGTATAGAACAAGATTTAGAATTAGCCATTAATGGTAATTCTGCTACATCAGGTCCAGCATCATTTGTCTCTAAATTAAAGAAAATCGTTCCATTAACTGGTTTCTCTGACCCAGTTTATGCTGAAGCATATATTACTAATAATCAATTCGATGTTGTATTAGATGTCTTATTAGTTAATCAAACTAAAGAAACATTAAAGAACTTACATGTTCAATTTGCTACGTTAGGTGACTTAAAATTAATTGATCATCCAGCTACAGTCAATGTTGTCCCACATGGTTTCCATAGATTTACTGTTACCATCAAGGTTTCATCAGCTGATACCGGTGTTATCTTTGGTAATATCATCTACGATGGTGGTCATGGTCAAGATGCTCGTTATGTCATCTTAAATGATGTTCATGTTGATATTATGGATTATATTAAACCAGCTAATACAATGGATGAAAAATTCCGTTCTATGTGGAATGAATTTGAATGGGAAAATAAAATTTCAGTTAAATCACAATTACCATCCTTACATGATTATTTAGATGCATTATCTAAGGGAACTAATATGGGTTTATTAACACCTCAAGAATCATTAGGTGAAAAGGATTGTAGATTTTTAAGTTGTAACTTATATGCTAAATCATCATTCGGTGAAGATGCATTGGCCAATTTATGTATTGAATTAGATCCAAAGACACAACACATTGTTGGTTATGTTCGTATTCGTTCTAAGGGTCAAGGTTTAGCGTTATCATTAGGTGACAGAGTCGCTTTAATCTCTAAACAATCCAACAAACTAAAATTAGACCGTGTTTAATTTTTCAATTGATATTTTTAAATTAAACATTCTTTTAAATATTGTAAATTAATATAAATTATATTAATACTTATGGTATCTTATATAAGTAAATATTTAAACATATATATGTGGCTGTATAAGTAAAAATAAGTTAAAAATAAAACAAAATAAAACAAAACGAGAGAGTATAAAATAGAATACAACAATGAGTTTTAAGTGTTTATTACAATTATATATTTACAGATTTTATATCAAACAATTATAGTTGTAATTGTCTATTCATTGTTTTGTTCCAAAGTATTATCATGATCTTTCTTTAATGGTTTATCTTGGAATGGAAACAAGAATGCACTTAATAGAGTTCTTGCTGATTCATCAGTTTGAGCCGTAGTATTAAAAATAATATTGAACCCAAATACCTTTGGGAACATATCTTGATTTAGTTCAATTTCAGGGAAATATTTGACGTCTTGTGGTGTTAAACCCATTGCCAAGTTACCAAAACTATCACCGGATTTAAATTTAAGTCCTTTATAGTCCCTAATTCTAGGTAAAACGATCTCAGTTAAAGTAGAGACAAATTGATACATCTTATACCCAGTTAAAACAACTTTCCCACCCATAGCACGACCACGCCTCAATGACCAATTAGGTACATCTGTCTTGGAATATATAGGTTTAGGTTTACCATTAGTTATTTGTTGTAATTGCGCCATGGCACTTATTGACAACATTTCATTGCTCTTGGCTTCATTAACGAAACAATTTATTGTAATAGATTTTAATTCTGGTATGTTATTCCATTTTATTGGATGAATATCAGGTGTCTCTTCACTATGGCCCAATGGTTTACCCCTAGGTCTATTAATATTATATGAAGATTCATCAGTGTTCCAAACCCTTCTCTTAGCACCTTTTATTGTCTGTGCATTATGTTTATAGTGTAAAAGCAGTAGATCACTCCTTAAGTTATGTAAATAATGATCGTAGACACGGTCATGATGCGTATCTTGTGGTCTATAACGTAGTGATCTTATATCATCTGGCGCAAATTGTAAATCTGGGAATCTCTCCCTAGATAGTCTTAATTTATCTATCTTCACCAAATGATGTACCGGTTTGACAATTGAGCAACCTACTCTACCTGTCAATATCGCATTGCAATGCAATGATCTAGTTGTGGTCTGTATAACTGTATATTTTAATGACATTCTAATATTTTTTAAGTGATTTATTATAAAATTAAAACTGTAACAAATATTGTTTGTTTTACGTTGTTTGAATATATTTCGAGTGGTCTACAATTTTAATCAACACTTTCTATTTAAACTAATCACTTTGGTATTATTCATACACAGAAGTATAAACTGTAATCAACAAGGAAGAAATAAATGTTTAATTGGCTATTCTCACAGTTTTACAATTTTCTACTTTTGCACAATTTAACAATTTCATTCAACATTGACACCACACCCATTAATTCAATTTACACTTATTATCAACACAACAATAATACACAATACAATACAATGTCCCTAAGACCATTTGATGCAGTGATACCAGAGATCCCGGAGGCCCCATATCCATTAGTTACAGAATATTGTGATATTATAGCTGGATTTGGTCGTGGTTCTAGTGATTTAGGTATTCCAACTGCAAATGTCATTACAGAAGAATTAACTAAAGAGATTAATGCATTGCCATTAGGTGTGTATTTTGGTTTTGCTAAATTGAAACGTTTAGATGATCAAGAGGTGGAATTAAAGGAAAGGAAAGATGGTAGAGCTGTAGAGTATAATTATGGTAAATTTTTAAATGATGACAATAATGATTTAGAGATATTACCGATTGTATTATCCATTGGTGAGAATCCATTTTATAATAATAAATTTAAGACAGTGGAGTTACATTTCTTACATAAATTTACAAATAACTTTTATGGTGCTCAAGTTAAATTTAATATTTTAGGTTTCATTAGAGACGAATTAGATTACACTACGGTGGAGGCCTTGATTAATGATATTAATATAGATATAGAAAGAGCCAAGGTAACTTTAGAGAAACCTGCCTATTCGATTTGTAAAGAACAACTATTATAGATTTGTTTTTATAGATTATATACTGTCCAATATTTTTTGTAAAGTATTTATTTCTTCTGGAAGATATTCTTCACAGAATTTAGTTACTTCTGGAAATGATTTTTCCCCCACTTGTTTAATTTCTATTATTTTACTCCTCATTTGTGTCCAAATTTCGTTTACAATCTTATTACGTCTCTCTACATATGTCAAAGTCGGATGTTGGAAAATAAATTTGCAATAAGTAGACCAAAATTGATCGTTCGTCAAATAATATTCACTTTCAGGACAATCATTTATCAAATACTGAAATATTTCTTTGTCAATGAGTTCAATTTGATCTTTGTCAACAATTTGTATAATATATTTCAATATAGTTTCTTGTCCATCTTTCTGTGAGCCTAACGATAATCTTAATTTGATAGATTGTAATATCTTATTAAAAGTCATTGCAACTGATGAATCATCATTGTCACTTATACCATTTAAATCTTGTATAATAAATTTTTGACATTGAATATAGTCCCAAAAAATTTGAAATTCATCAGTCTTGTAAATTTGATCATTAAATGAATCCATACCAATCATTTGTAACAATTTTTCCAATTCCAATAATTCATTATTGTTTAATAAAATTGAATAAATTAATTTCAATACATTTATTTTACAATTAACAAATTTTAAACTTTGATAAAGTATCTGCAAGGCATTTGAAGTATCATCTCTATAAGTAATTAACCAATAAGCATATTTTAACCATATTGTATCATAATGTGCCAAAACGATAATGGCTCTTTGAAAAATAATTTCTGTCCAAGGTTCAATATTTAAATTAATTATAAAATCCAAATATTGATTCCATATATCAAATTGAGTCTTATTAATTAAAGTATCCTTAGAACAATAAAATTGAATATTTAATTTTGATTCGAAAAGATTAAAAATTTCTAATACTTGATATTGTATAACCAAATACATTTCTTTAGTAATTTTTTTCAAATTTCTCTTTGCCTCTTGTAAGATGGGACCACGTCTTTGATTAGTATGTACATCAATTTTCCATTTTGAAAATAATTCATCTTTATCAATAAATTTAGTTAATTGATTTAAATCTTTAATTTGTTCAATTTCATTTAACCAAATTAAATAAAATTCACTAAATTGATATATGGGTAATTCAATAATTTTTCTTAGTAAAATAATGTAACGTTTATTATTATTATTATTATTGTTATTATAATTTAATTTTAATTTAATTTGATTTAAATATAAATGCCAAAATTCACCACTATAAAAATGTAAACCAATATTTTCTGCAGCCCTTTCATATAATTTAAATAATTTCTTAACGTTTGGTTCAATATCATTACAAATATTTAAATATTGAATCCATAAATGTAATGATTTAAAATTAAATTGCTTTAGTGCATTATTAAAAATTTTATGAAATTTATTTAAATTACTTAATTTATAATGGAATAAAGCATAATCTATATGATAATTTTCACAAAATGGGAAATTTGTTAGTAAATTATCATAAGTGTTACAAATTAATTGGTAAATTTTTGGGTTAATTGTTTTATTTATTGGTGATGCAGATGAAATTAAGAAATTTAATAAAATTTCCCAATGTTGTAAAGTTTGTGGGTATTGTGATACATTTAAAGTTAATTCAGAAAATTTAGAATCATTAATTATCTTATCAAAAGTGTCCATATTATATTATATTTATCATGTATTAAAATTCAATACACATCAATAAATTTTATTTTTTTAGCTAATTTCTTAATGCAAATGAAATTGAAAAAAAAAAAAAAAGCCAACTGGAAAATACAATTGAGAATCAATAAATAAATAAATTAATAAATAAATAAATTAATAACTAAATAAATAGTAATAAATAAGTATATAAAAAGAAAATAAATTATTAAATTAAAACTATAATTGTGCTTTAACCCAACCTTCTAACCCACCTTTAATAATAATTTCTTGTAAATTTGTACCTAATTCACCAACTTTTTGTTCTAATATTATTGGACCATCAATTGAACCTTCAGTGATATAAACAGTTGAATTTGTCACATCCCAATTAATAAACCAACCAGTTCTTCTAGTTAATTCCCTTTCTGAATCTTTAAATTTATTACGTAATTTTTTAATTAAATCAGGAATCTCTAAAGTTAATAACGCATTATTAATTGAATTTCTTGAGAAGATATTATTAAATGAACCACCAACGACTAATGGTACACCCTTAGCTAAAAGAGCAGTAGCGGCTTGTTCTCTAGAGGAACCCGTACCGAAATTAAACCCACTAACGATAATATCACCCTTATTAACTTTATTTTTAAAATCAGTATCATAATTTTCCATACAAACTTGTGCCATTGTTTCCTTTGTAATATCATCTTGATAAGTATATTTACCTGGATAAATACCATCTGTGTTAATATTATCAGCATCACAAAAAACTAATTCACCAGTAACCTGAGTTGGGAATCCATCTAAAATTTCCACTTTAGAATTTTCCACTTTTCCAATCGAAGTTTTCACATTATCCAATTCATCAATAGAAATTTCCACACCATTAAAAATTTGTTCATTAATATTCAAAACTTCCTCTGGTGATGCAATCTTCCCCTTAATTGCAGAAGCAGCCACTACGGCAGGAGACGCCAAATAAGCTAAAGAATCAGGCGAACCCATTCTTCCCTTAAAATTTCTATTAGTGGCACTAATCCCTACTTCACCTGCTTTTAATAGACCAGCACCAAGACCAATACAGGGACCACAACCAGATGGTAATGGTTTACAACCGGCTTTTAATAAGATATCCCATATACCGTTATCGTGAGCCTCTAATTCAATTTTGGATGATGCTGCGGCGAAATATAATTCTACGTGTGGTGCAACTTTGTTTACGTTGTTTATGTTACCTGTTGGACAGAAGATATCAGCGGCAGATTTTAAATCGGTGAGACGTGCGTTGGTACAGGAGACGATGTAAGCTTTATCAATTTTAATATTTTGCTTTGATAAATCTTGTACTGTGTTTGAAATTTTAACACTATTGGGACCAGAAACGTAATGTGTTAAAGTAGATAAATCAATATTTAAAATTTTTGCATAATTTGCATTTGTATCAGCTTTCACAATTTTTGAATTTTCAATTAATTTATTAATTGTCATTGAATTAATTCTTGGATGATTATCATGACCAATTTTTTTTAATTGTCCCTTATACCAATTAATTAAAGTTTCATCCACTGGGAACACACCAGAAAGTGCCCCCCATTCCGTGGTCATATTAGCAATAGTAATTCTTGATTCAATAGGTAAATCTTTAATTGCATCCCCAACGAATTCAATAGCATGATTCAATACTTGATCTTTATTAAACAACCCACATAACGCCACAATAATATCTTTACCTGAGGTACCACTAGGTAATTTCCCCGATAAATTAACTTTAGCAACAGGTGGAATTTGCCACCAAGTTTGCCCCGTAGCCCAAATTGACGCGGCATCAGTTCTCACCACTGGTGTCCCCAAAGCACCTAACCCACCATAAGTATTTGAATGTGAATCTGATGCCACAGTCATGTTTAAAGGGAACGCATAACCTTCCTCGATCATAATTTGATGACCGATACCTCTACCGGCGGGGTAAAAATCATAATTATGTTTCTTAGCGAAATTTTCAATATTTTTATATTTAGTTAAATTTTTCGTGGATTTATTTTGAATATCGTGATCTAGAGTATTGACAATTTGATCTTTGTATTTTATTGATTTTGCACCCAGACCCATGAATTTTAATGCGACGGGCCATGAGTTGTCATGGGACATACAGTGTGCTGGTTTGATGGATACGTAGTCACCTGTGTGTACTTCTTTACCCTTGGGTAAATTAACTGAATATGATTGAACGATTTTTTCAATTAAATTTTGTGCATTTAGAGATCTTGAAATGTGTAGATTACGTTTTACTCTTAGCATTTTGTTTAGTGAGTGAACGAATGAGTGAGTGATTGAGTGAATGAATAAATAAATAAATGAATATAAAAGAAATGATATAATATTTATATTAAAGACATATTATAGTAGTGAATGAATTAGTAATTAATGAGATGGTGAAAACGCAGTATAAATCTTAAAATTGAATGAAAAAAACAGGAAAAAAGAAATATTCCGATGGGATTTTGTTAATTTTTCTTGAATTTTTGCGAATTTTTTCAGTAAAATTCCGCGTGAAAAAAAAATCGTGGAATTTTGGGAAATGACTAAAAAAAAAATGCAGGGCACGTGAGTGGTGCGTCGTGCACGTGAAAGACACGTGCAGAATACAAAGACACGTGCTAACCACGTGCTCAAGATCGCCTGCCACGGCGGCGTTACCCGCCCGCTGCCCGTTTCCGCATCCCTATAAATAATTTCCGTTTTCCGTTTTCCGTAATTTACACTGTTTTCACGGGTTTAATAGATTTACTTCCGACAATAATTAAATTATTGGCATGGCTGGTTTTTCCCTCTTTTATGTTTTCACGGTTGTTATTTTTTACTGTTTTACAGTTTTACAGTTGTAATCTTGTAGTTTTGTATTTTCGTTGTGTTCTATTAACAATCGTCTTACTAAGTTCTCTTAACAATCATCTTACCAATCCCCTTACTAATCCCCTCAGTAACCAAATTAAGGTAAAAATAATACAAATCAATCTAAAAAATGGCAAGTTCTTTCTTCTTTCCCAAAAGGGAAAAGGGCGTCAATTTAACAAATAAAAAAAATAAAAAAAATTCGCCTCCCGTATAAAAAAAAAGAAAAAAATAATTTTTCTATCAATTTCGTTAACATTTTGTGTTTTTATCTTATTTAATAATTTAATTATTTGTTTTTTTCACCCTTTTACATCCCATTTTTCAACTTTACAAAAATAATTGTTGAGTTTATTACATTGTTTTACATTTGCAAATCTCAATTAATTTAACTATAACAAATTTATATCCATTACATTAAAAAAATGTCAAATTGTAATAAAAATTGTGATTTAGTTCTTTGGAAAAATCCAATTGAAACTGGTAAAATTTTTTTCGGTTCCATTTTAACACTTTTAATATTGAAAAAAATTAATTTATTAACTTTTTTCACTAAATTAATTTATACAATTCTTTTAACTACTGGGTCCATTGAATTTATAACTAAAATTTTCTTAGGTCAAGGTCTTATTACTAAATATAGTATTAAAGATTGTCCAAATACTGTAGCTTTAATTAAACCAATTTTTGATGAATTTTTAAAACAATTACCAGTGAAACAAGCTAAATTTAGAATGTTAATTTTTGCTCAAATTCCAAAAAATACTTTTAAAGCTGCTTTTTTTTTCTATTTATTAAATAAATTATTTAATTGGTTCTCTCTTTGGTCAATTATTTTCACTATTGATATCGCTATTTTCACTTTACCAATTATTTATAAAAATTATCAATCTGAAATTGATAATTATTTATTAAAATTTTATCAATGTGGGAAAATTAAATTAATTGAATTAACTAAGTGTATTTGTAAAAAATTAGAACCAACTTTGAAAAAAATTAAACCATTAGAAAATTATTTAAATAAATGTAACAACAATACTAAAAAAAATGATGATAATAATGATGTTAAAGAAACAACTGATTCAATTAATAAAGATTTAGGTAATGATATCGGTGTTTCAACTGCTACTGATTTACCAAAGGATACAACTGATATTGAAAATTGATATTAACAATAATTAATTAATTATTGGATATTTCAATTCACTTTGTATTCCTGTTTATTTCATTTTTTTTTTTCTATTTGTACAACAACTATTTCTCTCTTTTTAAATTTAATTATTTATATTATATAAACTTTAAATTGTTTAAAAACTTTTTTAATTAAATTAGATTTTGTTTATACACTTTATTATATACATTTTTTCTCTCTATTTTCTTTTCTTCCCCTCTTAATAATGAACACCACTAGAGACTTCAATTTCATCATCAACATCATCAAAAATATTCTTATTTAAATCTTTATTACTTAACGTTAATTGTTCCTCTGTCCAAATATTTTTATTTGAATTTGGATTTGAATCAATTTTATCATCACCAACACCTAAAAATCCACCTTGTAATCTCCAATCATTAATTCGAGGTAATTGTAATTCATTAAATACATCATCCATTGCCTCCAAAAAAATATTGGAATATTCATTAGTATGACCCGGTGTGGGGGTCACTCTTAATCTTTCTGTACCTCTAGCAACTGTGGGGAAATTAATTGCTTGTACATAAATCTTATGTTTATTCATTAATAAATCTGATGCGGATTTAGCTAATTCAGGATTACCAATTAAAATTGGTACAATATGTGATGGATTGGGGATCACTGGTATATCCAATTTAACTAATCCATCTTTCACATAATTTGTATGTCTTTGTTGTTCAATTCTTAAATTTAAATTCCTCTTAGAGTAACGAATTGCTTCAGCGGCACCTGCCATTACCGCTGGTGGTAATGTCGTTGTGAAAATGAATCCAGGTGCATATGATCTAATCCAATCAATTAATTTTTGTGATCCGGCAACGTACCCACCCACGGTACCAAATGATTTACCTAATGTACCAGTAATCATATCCACACGATTCATAACATTTCGTGAATCGTTCAATCTATCCTTACCATGCTTTAAATGTTCATTAAAATTTAAATGTTCCGCAACACCACCACCGTGTGGACCATAAATACCTACAGCATGAACTTCATCTAAAAATGTCATTGCACCATATTTATCAGCTAAATTACATATTTGTTCAATATCTGCCACGGATCCAGCCATTGAATAAACACTTTCAAATGCAATTAATTTTGGTTGTGATTTAGGATATTGTTGTAATAATTCCTCTAATTCCATTAAATTATTATGTTTAAAGATATGTTTCTTTGTATTAGCATGTTTGATACCAATAATCATAGACGCATGATTTAATTCATCTGAAAAAATTACTAAATCATTCAATTTTTGACCAAGTAATGATAACACCGCATCATTTGCCACAAAACATGATGAAAACACGAGAGCACCATCTTTCTTATGCAAATTGGCAATTTCACTCTCTAATTTCAACGTTAAATTATTATGTCCAGCAATGTTCCGCGTACCACCAGCACCAGCACCATATTTATCAATGGCCAATTTCATACTTTGGCAAACTTGTTCGTTTTTAGATAATGCTAAATAATCATTAGAGCACCAAACTGTAACTTTATCTTGAGTAAATTTTCTATGCGCCAAAGGGTATTCCTTAGCTAATCTATTAATGTTGTTGAAAAATCTATATGATTTATCTGTTATTTTTTTATTGATTTCATTATCTAAGAATCCGTTATAATCAAATGTGGTTTCATGTGATTCATTGTTTACTGGTGTGAAGTTCGTAGTGGTTGTGGTGGGGGTGGTGGACGCGGTGGATACAGCAGCGGCAAGGCCTCTCTTTTGTAATAACGATTTACTCACAGACAGCATGATGTTGGTGTAAATATATATGATAATTATAAATTAAACAGTTGTGTTCAGTTCAATTGAATCGAGATGAGATGTTTTTTTATTTTTTATTGGTTTTTTTCTTTTGCCCAATAAAAAGTTTTTATATGCGAGAAATTTAGAAATTCGGAAATACACAATTTTTATTACTGGGGATAAACGACTCCGAAGACAACGAGGAGCAAATTAATTTGAGCACAACTGTGTGGGTAACTAGAACAATACAACAATACAATGTCACAAGAACAATCAAATAATTCACAACCAAATAATTCACAATCAAATAACAACAGCATAAATGTCAAAAATGTTATCAAGGATATCAATTGGAGTGAGGATTTACAAATAAGTAAATTGATCACAATACCTTGTTTCCGTGACTCCATGTTAATTGGATTATCAAGTGCTTTTGTTATGACAACAAGCATGTATCTATTCAATTTAAATAGATTAAGATTGGATAAAAGACAAATTAGTTATATGAATTATACAATGTTAAGTTTGATTTTTGGTTCCATATTGGGCTGGGAACAATGTCGTTATAAGAGATTGGAAAATGATAGAATCACACGTTTGGCAATGGCACAATGGGCCAGGGACAAGACCACTGTTGCGAAGAGTAATGATCACAACAACAGTGACAACAACAGGGACAATTCTTAAATAATTTGTTTTAATTCGTCCCGCGTCACGTGTCGCACAGAAAATTTTGCAACAATTTTTTGCGATGCTTCCAACAATTTTATTCCATTACAATTACATTATACCACATTGTAACAGAATCCCAGCAAATATGGTCAAAGCCAAACCTCTCAGTAATGCTGATCCTACTTCTAAACGTTACACTTACCGTATAAACAAGGAAATTAACAGAAAACAATTAAAACATGTCACCATCGATGAATCTTCTATTAATAACACAAAAGACTCCAATGTGAAGGACAAAAATGAAATTATTGAATTACCTAAGAAAAAATTCTATAGACAAAGAGCACATTCAAATCCATTCTCTGATCATCAATTAGAATATCCAGATAATCCAAATAATATGAATTGGTCACAATTATATCCATTCTATATTAAAGATAATTCAAATATAGATAATAAAAAAGTTACCATTGCCGATATTGGTTGTGGATTTGGTGGTCTTTTAATTGATTTATCACCTGCTTTCCCCAATGATTTAATCTTAGGTATGGAAATTCGTGTTCAAGTAACAAATTATGTGGAAGATAGAATTATTGCCCTAAGAAATAATAATAAAGATAATTTACAAAATGTTAATTATCAAAATATTAATGTAATTAGAGGTAATGCAATGAAATTTTTACCAAATTTTTTCCATAAGGCACAATTAAATAAAATTTTTTTCTGTTTCCCTGATCCACATTTTAAACAAAGGAAACATAAGGCAAGAATTATTACAAATACTCTTTTAACTGAATACGCTTTCGTATTAAAGGAAGGTGGTATCATTTATACAATTACTGATGTTGAAGATTTACATCATTGGATGGTTAAACATTTAACTGAACATCCACTTTTCGAAAGATTATCAAAAGATTGGGAAAAAAATGATAAATGTGTGAAAATTATGATGAATGCCACTGAAGAAGGTAAAAAAGTCGCTAGAAAGAAAGGTGATAAATTTGTAGCTTGTTTTAAAAGATTACCTAATCCTTAATTAAACCCTACTATATTTATCTTTTATATCCATTTCTTTATTTATTTATTTTAATTATTTTATTTAAATATAAATATAATAACATTACTCCAAATTGTATATTATCTCACTATTTATTTTATAATTGTATTTGTATATATTTCCTTGTAGTAACAAAAACATTTGTATTACATATAACTTATTTCTAAATTAATTTTAGATCTTAAATTAGTTTCTTTCAAATTTGAAACAGTATAAATATTAATAAAAATATTTCATAACGTGCGAGCAACATAAATTATATAAGTAATGATTTAGAAATTGTAAGTAAATAATGTACATCAAGCTAAACCAATTTGATATCGTTCTCATCATTCCAAATAATTTTTGTGCAGATTGTAATTGTAAAAAATTCTACAACTCTCACATCGTTATTTATATTGATTGTAATTATAAAAACTATGTACTACCATTGACAATACATTATTTACTTCTTTAGATTGCCTTCATACTCTAATTAATTCACATAAAAATATGTTTACATAATTAAATAAAAACTTTTTATACTCTAAAAAAAAAATATTTTAGAAAATAAAAAATTATCATTTTTATTAATTCATTTTTTTCAATCTTTTAAATTAAAAGTTTTAATAACATTTCAATACAATAAAATAATATTAAAGTCCAATTTAATACCTCCAACTCTCCTGCTATGGACGAAAATACTCAAAAGTTAATTGATGAATTCGATTCAGTCTTAAAACAATTAACATTCAACTCAAGACCATTAATTACTAATTTAACTAAATTAGCTGAAGAAAATATTTCATGCGCAAATTATTTTGTTCAATTAATTGAAAAAAGAATTGATAAAGTCGTTCCATCACAAAAATTATTTGCATTTTATGCATTAGATTCCATTTGTAAAAATGCTGGTTCACCATATACTATTTTCTTTAGTAAAAATTTATTCAATTTATTTAAAAAGACTTATTTAATTGTTGATAACAATGTTAGAACAAAATTGATTAATCTTTTCAAATCTTGGTTGAAACCATTGACCGCTACTGGTGAACCTGTCTTTGAAAGGGTGACATTAGATAATATTGAAAAATTTCTAATAAAGGCAAGTGTATTACATCAAAAAAATATTGAATCAATGTTACCAAAACCTACTATACCTTATTTATTAAAGGAAATTGATAGACTAAATAATTTAACATTGGAAAGATTAAAAACTTTACCTAATGATTCAAAATTATTAATGAAATTAGATGTGTTAAGTAAATTAAAAGATGCTGTAAGAAATCAAAATTTAACACAAGTTGCATTGAAGCAAGTTCAATTACAATTAAGACAAATTTTTGCACAAGATCAATTTTTTTTACAAGAAAATGTTAAACAATTACAAAGACAACAACAGTTACAAAAACAACAGCAATTACAACAACAGCAACAACAACAATTACAATTTGAAAAAAATAATATTATTAATAATAATAACACTTCAAGTGTGTCTCCTTCTAAAAGTGGTACTCCCTTAATACCTTTATTTACAAATAATAATTTATCAAATAGTAATAATGCCTTAAGTAATAATGATTCAAATAGTAATTTAGGGTTTTCAACTTTATTCGGCAATACTTCATCAAATATTTTAAATTTAAATAATAATAATATAATAATAATTCCAACAATAATAATACAAACACAATTGGTTTTAACAACAACAACAATAACATGCCAATTATTTTTAATAAAGAGGAAAAACTAAAGGAATTAAATGATCTTTTCGTCGCTTTGAAAGATGAAAATTTAATTTATCAACCACCAAAACAATCAATTGTAACTTTATATAATAACTTAATTAATAATAGTGACAATAAAAATAATGATAATAACGATAACAGCATTAACAATAGCAACGACATCTTAAACGATAATAAAGATTCATTACCATCAATTAATATATTATTAAATATTTTAAATGATTGTAATGCATTCTTCTCCACAAATAATGTCAATTTAAGTAATGCACCAACTTTACAATTAAATCAATTAAATATTATAAATGATAATAAATTAGTTCAAGATCATTTTATTCATTTCCTTTATCGTATAAAACCAAATAAATGTAATATGTGTGGTAAAAGATTTGGTATTACTTTAGATGAAAAAAATTTACAATCTGATCATTTAGATTGGCATTTCAGAATTAATAAAAGAATTAAAGGTACTTTAAATAGTACTCTTAATAATAATAACATTGGTGGTGCTGGTGTCTTAGATTCAAATACTAATATTCAATCAAGAAATATTCAATCAAGAAATTGGTATTTAAATGATTCAGATTGGATTAAATTTAATGATGATGAAATTGTTTCAATTGGTCACATCTCTAATAATAATAACAAAAATGTTAACCATAACATAGATAAAAATAATAATAATAATAATAATAATAGAAATAATTTGAATAATATGAATAGTCCAAATAAGAGACATAAGAAAAATAATAACGATATAACTATAAATAACAACAATATTGACCACACGGACAATTTACAAAATAATAATAATAAAGAAATTAACTTGAAAGATAATTTTGTATTGGTTCCAGAATCATTACAAGATCCATCATATAAATGTCCAATTTGTCAAGAGAAAGTTACTAGTCAATATGATGATGATGCTGGTGATTGGATTTGGAAAAATACAGTTGAGATTAATGGTAAATTTTTCCATGCTACTTGTTATGGTGAAACAACACAACAATAATAATTGATTCTTTTTTAAAATAATATTTCTTATATAAAATTTACATAAACTTTAATCATATATGCATATTAAATAAAACCTATATGCATAAAAATAAATAAATAAATAAATAAATAAATTTTAAAAAAAATTAATGATGTAGTTTCCTAATAATTATATTGATTGTTATATATGCCTCCATAAACGTTCATGGTCCTTTACTAATTCATTTTTTCCTAATTACTTGTGGATGATGGTGGAAGTTGTGAATAATGTGGAATAATATTAGATGATATAGATTTACTATCATCATTACCAGAAGTAATACTTGTATTATTAATCGAATTATTTAAGAGATTTGCACTGTTTAAAATACTATCACTATTAAGTAATTTATTATCTTTATCTGCCTTATCCTTATTTGTTACATTCTCTGAATTTATTGAGGATTGTGGTGAAGTATTCATATTGTTGTTGGTATTACTATTATTAATACTATTGATGTTATTGTTATTATTGCTACCAATGGATGAATTTCTATTGTTTCTATCATTTTCGATTAATAAATTATAATAATTTTTATGGATTTCCATAATTTCTTGTTGCACTTTAGCTTGATTTTTCTTCTTCTCTTCTAATAAATTATCATATTCTCGTTTCCAATAACTATCCACTTCCTGTAAATTATTTTTATTATTATTATTATTATTATTTGCATTGTTATTTGCATTATAATCAGAAAGTCGCTTACTTAATGCATCAATGGTATTCCTTTGATTATTAACAATTTCATTAAGTTTAAAATTGTTGGATTTTTCTCTTTCAAGTTCACCATTTAGATTCTTCGCATCAGTTAATTGTTTGCCATATACATCATATAATTGTTTATAGGACGCAAGAATTTTATTATATTTCATGGAAATTTGAACATTATTGTTTGCAATTGTTTGACTTTGTTGTTGTAATTTAACTACATCAATTGATGTACCATTGGCTTGCGATTCGTTAAGACGTTGATTTAAAGTTATAATATTCTGTTTAAGGTCCTCTATTTCTTTCATATCCGTACTATGTTGTTTATTTAAGTTATTAATAAGACTATTATTTTGAGAAATATAGTTCATTGCTTGGCTTAAATTCTTTGAAGATGTTAGATAATTTTTTTGTGTTTGAGAAAGAACACAATTTAATTTAGTAATACGTGATTCCATTAATTCTCTTAATGTATTATACCGTTCTTCGGATTTAATTAATTTATTCTCTAATTGAATTGTCAAGGGACTCTTCATTGATACTTGTAATTGCTTAGGCATCACATTATTAAATGATTTTTGTTTACTGGTTAAAACATCACTTAATTTTTGGTATTCCTTTAATCTATCATAAATTTTTGATTCTAATGCTAATAATTCAGAAGATGCAAGACTTTTAGTGTTTGCATCGATTTTTTCAACTTCGGCGGATGATTCTGATGATATGGGTTTACCTGAAATTTTATTCTTTTTACTAACACTAGTGGATACTTCTTTTTTAGCAAGTTTCTTCTTTAACTTAGTCTTCTTAGTAATTTTACTAGCAGATTGATTCGTTTCTTTGCTCGTTTGAAGAGCGTCTAGAGATGTATAGTTAATAGATCCTACCATGTCACATAATTCTTCATAAGCCCTATATAAGGATTTCTTTTCAAACTCGATATCATCAATCTTACCTGATAACATAGCAGTCTTTAATTCATAATGCATTAATTCTTTCGAAAGTTCGGATACATTAGCCTTCAATAAATATATCTCCTTTTCAGTAGATTTTGACGAGTCTGCTTGTCTAAAGTTGTTAGCTAATGGTTGTTGTGTTGTTTGCTTAGAGTCAGTTCTCTCAGAATTATATGATTCTATACTCATCTCCGTAGCATCAAAATTTCTTAACTTAGCGGATTCCTTAGGTGTTTTGGCTAATTTATTGTTAATTTGAATCGGTCCAACATCAACAACAGCAGGTTTATCATTACTTGTAACATGTTTGTCTTTATCAACCTTTGAATCATTTTGTACAGGTTCTGATTTTGATGGTGTAGTCTTTGCACGGGAATCTTCTGTATTACCTAAATCATTGATAGAAATAGAATCACCTGTATTAATTCTTTTGTTTGGGGCATTTACAGTTGAAGATTTAGGTACCGCTGCTAAATTAGGTTTGGCAACTACTTCTTCAAAGGTGTTTCCTACACTAGATATTAGGGGCCCATTTAGAGAACTAGTTGGTTCTTTTTTAATGACAATATTGGAATGTACCGTTATTTGGGAGTTTGTTTTAGCATTATCCTGAAGTTCATCGGTTTGGTGTGGACGTTTAGCTACTGGAAGGTTCTTATGACTTGTTGAGTTCCCCTTTTCAGATATTTCAAGTTCACTTATCGGTCTCTTTTTCTTTTTGTTATCAGCATTCATATTGTCTGTATTATTAGAGATATCAGCAGTTATTTTATTAGATTCAACCTTAACTGACTTTTTTTCCACAATATTAGATGTTTTATTACTAATATCTTTGAGATTTGGAATGGATGACTTGATTTCAATCGAGCTATCTGCGGTAATATTTTTTTTAGTTTCATTTGTATCGTCATTAGAAACTTCATTTTTATCAGTGTTTAGCTTTTTTAATTTGGAAAACACACTTTGCAGTTTAGTTGCTGTCACTGTCTTGATTTTGGTATTATTGGAAGCATCGACTACTGAGGTGTCTTCCTCTTGTATATTTTCAAGGTTAGTCTTCGGTTTTGCATTAGTAGTAATGGGTTGCTGATCATCAATGCTTTCTTCTTCAATTTCATGTGTAGAGATGGTAGGAATGTTGTTAATATTTGAAAGGTGTGTATGAATTAAAGGCTCTTTATCTCTACTACTCGGTCTTACTTCATCTATTTTATTAAACTTACCTTTTAACTTAGATGAAAGGGATAAAAGTTTTTTACTATCCAATAATTTCACAGGTTGTTTGTTAATCTTATCATCATTTTTGACTGGTTCTTTTGTGGTTGTATCTCCATTTTTAAGGGGCAAATTATTAATTATACCATTGTTATTGTCTAACGATTTAGAATTTATACCATCATTTTTAGTTGGTTCAGTAGAATTTTGTAGTTCAGTTTTCTTCAAGATATGATTAGTATCTGTTGTAGGTCGATTTATATTCGTAATGCTTGTTGGTATTCTGTCCGTTTGGATTTCTTGTTTAATTGTTATTTTTTCTTGTATACTACCAGCATCCTTATTTTTATTTGTATCATCTGTCATAGTTTTGACATTAGAACTTCTGTTTGACTTGCTGTCAGGCTCTTTAGAATTTTTAGTATCATGAACCTTCTCAACCTTCAACTCAGTTTTATTCTTATCATTCAAAACAGGTTTATTCGTATCACTTAATTTGATATTATCCTTATCATTTTGAATATTACTATTAATAACATTACTGGTGGATTTATCATCAGCATTGCTGTTGACGCTTTTAGTACTGGACTTAGTCAAAACAGCTGTGTTACTTGTATTTGAACTTATGTTGCTCTTGGCGATGTTTTTCAGAATTGAATTTTTTGTTTTATTAAGATTGGCCACATTTAATACTTTTACAGGTTTAGGATTTACAATCTTATTTGGATCTGACTTGTTTAAATCTGTACTAGTATTTTTTATATCTGTATCGACATTAATTCCAGCAGCAGAAGAATGGGGTTTAACCTTCTCGACGTTAACGACTGACTGATTAGCACTTTTGGGACCTGTCGGAAGGTCTTTGATTGGATTTATAGGTATGCGCCTATTATCACTTGCGTTCTTAGGTGAATCTGAAATAATTTTATTAACATTATTACTAGTACTAGGACTAATATTGGCTATAACTGATGATTTCTCTGAATCTCTCTTATCATCGATAAAATTATGCTTAGATTTGAATGGAGTTGTTGCTGAATCGACAGATTCAAGACCTTTGGGTGAAGGCATTATATTATTCTCACGAGTTGTTAAATTTATAGAGGCACTTAAAGGTCTTAGTTCATCCATTGCATTTGAAAGTTCAAGTCCATTACCAATTAATTTATTTACATCAGTTCCTGATATGTTTTTCGTGCTTATTTCTAATCTACCACCTGGCAATTTGGATATAGATGGGGATAAGCTTCTAGAAATTTTTAACCTATCAGTTAGTGAATCTAACCTTTTAGAACCATTGTGTCTCCCAATATTACTTCCAGAAGTAATGACCGGTCTTCCATTGCTATCAAACTTTATATCAATTTTATCCTCATCATTTTCAGTTTTGATTCTATATTTATCAAAACTGTAACTACTACTTAAACTATTGTCTGCATTATTTTTCTTGGACGATAAAGAACTATCCACGTTGCCACTATAACGCGATATACTACCATTTTTAACAGTATTATTAAAACGAGATCCACTTCTGTTATTGCTAGTATCATCATCATTCATAGAATGTTGTTGTCTCCCCCTACGCCTAAATCGAGACACATTAGAATGATCTCTGAAATCATAATCATCAGCGTTATGAAATCTTGCCATATCTTTTTGTTATTTGTTTATCTTAACTTTAGATTTATGTAATTGTATGAATTTTTTTTTGTAATTAATTTAAAAACGAAATATTTTTTTGTTGTCCAAGGTATTG
The DNA here is from genome assembly GCA_030571715.1 of Grigorovia jiainica (nom. inval.). Lineage (NCBI taxonomy): Eukaryota > Fungi > Ascomycota > Saccharomycetes > Saccharomycetales > Saccharomycetaceae > Grigorovia > Grigorovia jiainica (nom. inval.). Next base: position 71,260 of record JAJLYE010000024.1, on the reverse strand, counting down.
AAATTTGGTGTAATAAAATGAGAAAAATTCTCTTGACTAAGGGAAGTGGTTACATTATATGTCTATGGTATATATTTTTCAAGAAATATTAGTAAACAGTGTATTTCAAAGGATTAATATTGGTATTATTGGAAATCTATTATATATTAGGATTGTATGAGAAATTGGTGCAGTTTATTATATATTAGGGTTGTATGAGAAATTGGTGCAGTTTATATGATAAATTGCAGAAAAATGCAGAAATACAACACATTAATCATTTCGACAATTTGATTGTTGCAATTGTTTAGTGAAATGTTCTAGAAGTGAATTTCTTCCTCTTAATTCTCTTTGAACGTTGTTTAATTCCTTACCTTTTTTTGTGATAATACTATTTTTTTCGATTAATTCTGCTTGTAAAACAGACACATTCAATTGACTGTCTATTAGCTGTCTTGATAAGACTTCGATTAATGAATACGCCTCTTTCAATTCGTTATCTTTATGTTTGACAATCGAATTTGCTTCATCAAATAATTCTTCCATCTTAAGCAATAGTTCCGATGGAGCTTTATTTCTGTTGGTATCATCAAAATCAATAGTACTTGCATTTGCGTCAGAATTACCTTTCGAATATTCGTCCTTATCAGATTCTGCATTAATGACATCACTAGTGGAACTAACTTTTGTATTTTCATTAACATTAGTAAAAGAGTCTTTTGGGATAGGAATTTTATCAATATCAATATTTTGACCCTTTAAAATATTAACGGCTTGATTAATGTTCCATATTTTTATGCAATTGGGGCTGGTTTTGGCAGCGATCCTAGAAGAATCATCAGTGTCAGTTAAGATAATAAGTTCTGCATCTCGTATGTTAGTAGTGTGAATATAATTGAATTTTGTTAAAAAAACATGTTTTAGTTTGCTAATAGTCTCTGTCTCCTTTTCTTTCTTTGCTCCTTGAGATATGTAAAAATTGATACACTTATGATATCGTAACCATTTTAATTGTTTGGAACTTTCTATTTGTAATTTTTCTTTTGTCAAATATTGTTCATCTTGATCATTGTCGAATAAATTAAACAAACTAGAGGTCATTTCCAAATTAGTAATGTTCGAATATTTTAATTCATCTGCTAAACTAGAGGTTTCCTTTGATGGAGTACTTGCAAGTTCTTTATGATTATTGGTTGGTTGTTCCCCATCGTTTTCGATTATTTTCTTTGAGATTAATTCATTGACTATTAAGTTGGCATTTCTTTTTGCAAGATTTGGTGATATGGTTCTTCCAAAGCTCTTATGCACAAGGTTGTCGTTCTGACTTAGTTGTTGGAGCTTGGATGAATGGAAATAATGGAAATTTTTAATAGAAAAGATGTCGTTTGAACCATTGACTTTCGAATTTCTAGAAAATGGTTCGTAATCTGCAATCTTTGAAAAAATTATTTTTGAAATGTCGTCTTTGTTAAACAATTCAGTACTATGAATGTAATCGGTAATGATTTTATCTACCTTAGTACGTTGTTTTCTACTTCCTTTACCGAATAGGGTAGAGTTTCTATTCGCTTTTGATAAATCAGCAAGAGTGGTATCGAGTACTTCACTGTAGTTAGGAGTTACTGGTAAAGTTGGACTTGATAAATCATTATTTTCATTTATTTCATCGATTTTTGAAAGGTCCTTATCATCAGACGGTCTCGAAATAGCGCCGTCTGTATTTTTTTCAACAGGCATATTAATTATTGTTTTACCAATAAGTGATCCTGAAACGGTCAAGTTCAATAAATTATTTCCTTCATTTAGTTTATTGATTGCGCTATTAGATGGAATATTATTATCCTGTACTGGTTTTATAATATTATCATTTTCATTTTGTTTAGTAGTCTCGTCTAGTTCTGATACAATACTATTCTCTTGTGGTTTATTTGGAACGTCTGAAGCATATGTAGAATCAATATTATCGATATTATCGATATTTGTCATTGAGGAATCATTATTTAACATAGTCTCTTGTAATGAATTAGATATATCAAATTTTGGTCTCTTTTTATTTTCATTGTTTTTGTTGTCTTCATGGTCATCTATTTTTCGTTTCTCATTATTTGGAGAGTTAGAATTCGTGTTAATCATGGTTTTCGAAATGTCTTGAAAATTTTTCTCATTATTTTCTTGAAGGTTATCAACAACCTCTTGTGTGGTAGGGCTTTCCTTCAACTTACTAAGATTCTCGTTTTCCTTGGCGGGATTATTATTTTCATTACTCAAATGAGTATGTGTCAATTGTTGGGAAACTGAGGGGGGGTTCTCAATTTTTTTCTGTTCTTTAATGCATTGAAATTTTTCTATCTCAGACATTCTTTCTTCTGCGATTTCCTCTTCGAATTTTTCTATTTTACTCAATATTTGTTCATTTGGTGAATAGACCCGGTGTTCAGACACAAGATCGGGCATATGTGTATATTTTCTCTTTAATTTTTCTTCTTCAAACTTTTCTTTTAGAAATGCATCTTGTTCTTTTGATTGTTTTAGAACGTCGATGAAATAATGTCCTCTAATTTCAAGTTCAGATAGAAATTTCATTTTTATTTGTTTCCTTGGAATATTATTTTTTTTACTATGTACAATGATATTTGAATTTTCTTTGTTCACTACATTAGAAGCAGATTTAGATTTTTGTTCATATAAGATTCGCTTTTTTTTCATATAACATATTAAATCCTTTATCCACTGAATTCGATTAGATGAATCTACACTTAAAAACAGTGTATGTAAAGATGTTACTAAAACATGAAAGTCATAGTTATACAAATAACCCGGTCTACCTTTAAGTAATTTATTACAATCATTAAAATAAAATAAAAGTTCACTAAAATTATTTCTTTCAAAATTTAAATTTTTAATTCCAATATTACTAACAATGTTATTTATAAAAATTTGGATTGCTTCAGGGTATTTATTAGTTTCACTTTCGGTCGCAATTTCTTGTTGCCCTTTAGTTTTATCATTTACATTCATTGATATACGGTTATCGTCTTTGACAGCAATTTGTGTATCTAAAATATTGGAATTCCCATCATTATTTTCCCAATTTGTAAGCAACGTGGGATTATTAGTCATTGAATAATTAGCATTTAGATTTTCATTTAAAATTGAATTCGGTGATTTGTTTGCAATCGAATTCTTTGCAATCGAATTCTTTGCACTTGAATTCTTTGCAATCGAATTCTTTGCACTTGAATTGTTTACAGTTTCTTTATTAGAATTAGTTATTAATTTTTTATTTTCAGGTTGAACTAATTCATGCTCTTTTGAATTATTTGCACTTGAATTGTTTGCAATTGAATTGTTTGCAATTGAATTGTTTGCAATTGAATTGTTTACAGTTTCTTTATTAGAATTAGTTATTGATTTTTTATTTTCAGGTTGAACTAATTCATGCTCTTTTGAATTGTTTACAATTGAATTGTTTACAGTTTCTTTATTAGAATTAGTTATTGATTTTTTATTTTCAGGTTGAACTAATTCATGCTCTTTTGAATTGTTTGCACTTGAATTGTTTGTACTTGAATTGTTTACAGTTTCTTTATTAGAATTAGTTATTAATTTTTTATTTTCAGGTTGAACTAATTCATGCTCTTTTGAATTGTTTGCAACTGAATTGTTTACAGTTTCTTTATTAGAATTAGTTATTAATTTTTTATTTTCAGGTTGAACTGATTCATGCTCTTTCGAATTAGTGTTTATATGATTACTAGAGACATCCTTGTTCTTATCAGTGTCAAAACCAGTCGGTAGTACGTTGGTAGTTTTTACTTCTATAATTTCATCTTCGTCTTTTGTAATATCTATTATGATTCTACTCGTTTCGCTTATATTATCATTTGAAACATTGGCAGATATAATGTTACTGATAGACATATTATCATTATTGTTAGTATTTATTGAATTGTTATCACTGATAGAATTTTGCTTGTATTTATTAATATTATTTGTAGCTACAGAGTTAGTATACTGATTTGTATTGACAATTTTGGTAGTGGGATTGGTATTAGTAATGTGATTGGTATTAGTAATATGATTGGTATCAGAAGAGTTATTAGTATTGTTGGTGTCAATGAAGTTAACAGTATTATTTGTATTGATAGAGTTATCATTATAGTTAGTATTACTAAAACTTTCGTTGTCTTTATTCTTCAAAGCATTTTCAATATGCTTGGTAACAGAATCATTACCATGTTGACTTAAATTATCATCATCATCTTCTTCTTCATCTTCATCTTCTTCTTCATCTTCATCTTCTTTTTCTTCTTCGCTAATAATATGAAAATCGTCACTAGTCATAAAATCAGTATTTTCTTCACTCATACTATCAGAATCAGTCGCACTTAAAACATCTGCAATATCATTTATTCCAATGCTTAAATTTATATCATCATCATCATCATCATCATCATCATCATCACTCTCTGTATCATTAATTTCATTTATTATGTTATCAGCTAGATCATTTACATGAGTAGAATGATTATCTTCATCACTTTCATCGGAATAGTCAGAAATATTATTCGTCGTTATATTATTTTCAGAAATAATATTATTATTAGTAGGAGGAGGAGGAGGAGGAGGAGTAGTAGTAGTATCAGTTTCAATTTTATCGCCAGTATTTTCAGTTTTAATTAAACCAAAACTAAAAGAACTTAAAAATTTATTCAAGATTGATTGTTTCCTATTTCCTTTCTTTTCATTTTTTTCATTCTCTTCATTATTTCCAGTATTTTCAAGAACTGTATTTGTAATTGATTTGGTATTTACAATTTGTATTTTCTCTTTAGAATTATTCTTTGGTTTAGTAATCTTGTTTGGTTTCGTTGGTTTTGTTGATGAGTCAATCTTTCTAGTATTAATTGGAGGTTTATTAAGAAAATCAATTCTATTATTTTCAATATTTTTATTTTCGATATTTTTATTTTTAATATTTTTATTCTTGATATTTTTATTCTTGATATTTTTATTCATTAAATCGGTATTATTATTAATATTGTTATTGAAATTTCTGTTATTGTTGAGATTATTATTGTTGTTATGATTGACAATATTGGTCTTAGCAATATTTTTGTTGTTATTATTTTTAGTAAAATCGTTTTTAGAATTTTTAAAATTGTTGTTGTTTAAAATTCTGTGATTAGTTTTATTATTTATATTAGTTTTAACGTTAATATTTATGTCATGCTTACTGGTATTAATCTTATTATTATTTTTACTATTATTATTATTGTCACTTTTATTTATTAATTTCGTAGTATTATCATTTTGATCTTTATCAGGTCTTTTCTTTAATAAAAAATGATAAATATTTGGATCAACTTTATTTAAATTATTGTTATTAATATTATTATTATTATTATTTGTTAAATTTTTATTTTGTTTTAAACTCATCATCTTATTAATCTCATAATTAGCACTATTAATATTATAATTAATATTAAAATTAATTTTAGTAGTTAAATTATTAATTAATTAATAAATTAAATAGAATTTAAAGAAAATATTAGAGATTAAAATACAACGATCAGCAAATATATTGTGAAATGTATACTCTATAAAGTTTAAACACAATGTAGTAAATAAAAATAAATTAAATGGTAAACAAAATTTATTTATTTGTTTTTTAATTATTTTTTTAAATTTCCTCCATAATTAAAAAAGCAAATAATTTTTTAAAAATGATTTATTTAATATATGTTTAAATATGTTACTAATCTGGAACAAATACATATATGATTCAATACATTTAATCGTTATTTTATAATATTATATAAAAATATATACTGTTATCATTAAATGATTCTTTTATTAAAAAATGATTAAAATTCTATAAGACATAAACAACGTAAATAAAATAAAATAATTAAATAACGATTTAATCACGCTTTAAAGCCTTTAAGATTGAATCCCAAACTTTATCTGGAGATTGAGAAGCGTCAACACCAGACCAAATATTAGTAGTTTTATAAAATTCAACAATTGGTTCAGTTTGATTATGATAAGCATCTAATCTTTTCTTTAAAGATTCAGCATTATCATCACCTCTTTGCACTAATGGTTCACCAGTGACATCATCGACCATATCAACTTTTGGTGGATT
>JAJLYE010000024.1:43077-65113 GCA_030571715.1 Grigorovia jiainica (nom. inval.) | reverse complement strand
CAATGTAGTAAATAAAAATAAATTAAATGGTAAACAAAATTTATTTATTTGTTTTTTAATTATTTTTTTAAATTTCCTCCATAATTAAAAAAGCAAATAATTTTTTAAAAATGATTTATTTAATATATGTTTAAATATGTTACTAATCTGGAACAAATACATATGATTCAATACATTTAATCGTTATTTTATAATAGTATATATATATATATATTATTATTATAATTATTATTATAATTATTATTGTGATTATTATTTTAATTAACCCAAAATTAAAATTAAAATAATATCATTAAATGATTCTTTTATTAAAAAATGATTAAAATTCTATAAGACATAAACAACGTAAATAAAATAAAATAATTAAATAACGATTTAATCACGCTTTAAAGCCTTTAAGATTGAATCCCAAACTTTATCTGGAGATTGAGAAGCGTCAACACCAGACCAAATATTAGTAGTTTTATAAAATTCAACAATTGGTTCAGTTTGATTATGATAAGCATCTAATCTTTTCTTTAAAGATTCAGCATTATCATCACCTCTTTGCACTAATGGTTCACCAGTGACATCATCGACCATATCAACTTTTGGTGGATTAAAAAGTTTATGATAAGATCTACCAGAAGCTAAATGAATTAATCTACCAGTAATTCTAGCGACTAATAATTCATCATCGACTTTTAATTCGACAGCAGCTTGTAATGGAGTACCTTGTTCCTTTAACATAGCATCTAATTTTTCAGCTTGTGGGATTGTTCTTGGGAACCCATCTAAGATGAACCCATTTTTACAATTTGGATTAGTAGCTAATTCATCTTTAATCATATTAACCATGATATCATCGGAGATAAGACCACCAGCTTCCATAATTTCTTTAGCTTGTTTACCTAATTCAGTACCTTTAGCAATTTGTGATCTTAACATATCACCAGTGGCTAAATGAGCAGCACCGAATTTTTCAACTAAATTTGGAGCTTGAGTACCTTTACCGGCACCTGGTGGACCAATTAAAACCATTCTTAAAACGTCAGACATATTTGTAACAAAGTATTAGGGTGTTGTTGTTGTTGTTGTGTTTGTTATTATTGAATAATAATAATAATAAAATTAATTGTAAAATGTAATAAAAGTTAATTCAAATTTATTTTTTCTGTGTTTTTTTTTCTCGACAAATTGTTTAAAATTCCGCGGGAATCTCGAAATTTTTGAGACGTTAAAAAAATTTTGTAGAGGAATGGAAAAACTTTCCAGTTAGTGGTAACTTGTCATGACAAGTTGTAATGAAACATTTGATTGATTCGGAAGAAGATGAGAAATAAGAAATCATTGTCACCAAATATGTAAAATTTAAATTGAAAAATTTCAAAATGCTCAGTGAGATCCGCAAAGAATGGAGTTTTGAGAATCAGTTATTGACGTTTTTAATTTTTTGATGCAATTACAAAATGTGACGCGTTTTGAAATATTTCAAAAAATTATTCTTACAATAAGAACAGTATAATAAAGATCAAATAGTTATTACTTAATTTTTTTTTTGCTTATTTATTTATTTATTTATTAATAATATATATACCTGACATTAATTATTTTTCTTATTTATTTGTTAGTTTGTTTGTTTTTTTATTGTTGTTTTTATATATATGCGTGTCTAAATCAAAGAATAATTATAAAGAATAAATTTATTTTATTTTGTATGTATTTTTATTTTTCCAAATTGAAATTATAATTCTTGAGAAGCAGCAGTTGGTTTAGTTGACTTCTTTGGTAATAAGTTTTGATGAATATTTGGTAAGACACCACCTTGAGCAATGGTAACATTACCTAATAATTTATTTAATTCATCATCATTTCTGATAGCTAATTGTAAATGTCTTGGAATAATTCTACTCTTTTTATTATCTCTAGCGGCATTACCAGCTAATTCTAAAATTTCAGCAGCTAAATATTCTAAGACAGCAGTTAAATAAACTGGAGCACCAGAACCAATTCTTTGTGCATAGTTACCTCTTCTTAATAATCTGTGAACTCTACCGACTGGGAATGTTAAACCAGCTTTAGCAGATCTTGATTGAGAAGCTTTAGCAGCTGAACCAGCTTTACCACCTTTACCACCGGACATTTTTAATTTATTTATTTATTTATTTATTTGAATTTGTATGTGTGTTTATAATTACAATTAATGTTATTTTAAAATTAAAATAATATTAGTTTAATAATAGTTATACGTTTATAATTATAATATGGGAAATAATACAAACTAAAAATACTAACAAGATAAATAAACAATTACACTTGGAATAATTAAACCTTTATATAATTTTAACAAGACAAATTTAAATCACAATCATTTAACCATACAGTAATAAAACATCAATACCACCAAATTCCACTATGACAGCCCATTCCGTGTTTTTCGCACCCCTTTGTGAAAAAACTGGCATAGTGAACTAACGTTACAAATAATCAATTTGATTCGGGAAATGTGAAAAAAAATTAATTATGAATATTTAACATTTTTCCATTCTCGTTTTGCGTGCCGGCTCTTTCACGTCGCTCAGTATGCGGGACAACGTTTTTCGCATAGTGAGGCGTGCGAAAAAAGTGGAACGGGCACGTTTCGTAGTGGTAATTTAATATAAAATTAACCAGTACATTAATGTAAATATTATTCCTCTAAACTTATATAAAATAACAACAGTTTACCATTAATTTAACTATAATTTCCCTTCAATTGTTTATTTAAACTTATTTTAATTTATTTATGGTTTATTGTTTTAATTTAATTAATTTATTTATATCAAATAACCAACCCATACAAATAAAATAATCAATAAATATGTCTACTGATACTAAACCAGTTGCCTCTAAGGCTCCAGCTGAAAAGAAACCAGCCGCTAAGAAGACTGTCACTACTGGTGGTGTTGAAAAAAAGAGAACAAAGGCTAGAAAGGAAACTTATTCATCATATATTTATAAAGTATTAAAGCAAACACATCCAGATACTGGTATTTCACAAAAATCAATGTCAATTTTAAATTCATTTGTTAATGATATTTTTGAAAGAATTGCCACTGAAGCCTCAAAATTAGCTGCTTATAATAAAAAATCCACAATTTCCGCTAGAGAAATTCAAACTGCTGTTAGATTAATTTTACCTGGTGAATTAGCTAAACATGCCGTTTCTGAAGGTACTAGAGCTGTTACTAAATATTCATCATCCACTCAAGCTTAAATAATTTAATTCAATTTGATTTAATTTTAATTAATGATCTTTAAAATTTTTTACAAAATAAATTTTTCCAATTTTTTTTAAGAAAATAAAACACTATAATAAATTATTTATTCATTCATTCATATATAATATAATATATTAAATATATTTTTTTGTAATTAAAATATTAATAAAATAGAAAAAAAAATTAAATAATATAACATTTTTTCAATTCATGACATTTGATTTTATGACATTTTTCAATTGTTAAGATAGAAATTTTGACATTATATAAAACAATATCAGAAAAGGACTCATTAACTTAGAATTCAGACCCTGCTTAAGGGTTTATCATTGAATAAATAAATAAATCTATATATTTAATATACTATATTACTTTATTCATTCCTCAAGAAAAATTAATTTTTTGTTGCAATTAATTTAATTTCCGTTTTACTTTTCATTTTAAGAAGCACAAAACATTAATTTAACATAAACAATTTTAAAAGACAACGTAATTCATTCCTTGTACACAACAAACAACTTCAACGACACTCTTACCAACACTTAACAACGGTAATTCAATGCTCCACACTCCACCACACCGTACAGCAATCCAACCCACTCCAACGCCACGTGACCCGCCGGCCACATCCACCGCGGCCTTTATTATGTAATACACCCAATTAAACTTTACCAATGACAAATAAAACACACAGTTAAACTTTACTAGTAACGGTACTGTCTCTTACATGGTGTGTTGTATACCATACACCGTACTACACTGTATGGCGTTATTGTGTGTTCCACAAACCACCCCATATCAATCATATATAATTTATGCTGTCCAGGGCTGTTCTCATACATATTACTAATATACTCGTTTTTCATTGGTGGAAATTACATTTTTCGAACAGCCCCGAGACGGATTTAATTTATTTTGCAAAGTTTTTCCTCACTAATTTTGAAATTTAAATTAAACTACACTCATCTTAAATTTATTATTTATTTTGTTTATCACATCTTGATATTTTTATGTATTTTATAAAATTATTGGGTTTTGGTATACGTTGCGTAGAATATCTATAGTTAATAACAGTATTTTACAGCTGATTCAAGGAGTATAATGTCGTTAGTAGGTTTGAAAAATTATATGGTGTCCTTGTTACACAAGGATGATGAATTCGACGAAGAATCACTTATCAATAACAACAACAACAACAATAACAACAACAACAACAATAACAATAATAACAATAACAGCAACAATAACAGTAATAACAGTAACTCAGTTTTAAGTAACTATTATGGTTCAACAGATTCATACATATCATCACAAAGTAATTTCAATAATAATCATTTACATTGGTGGCAAGAAGTTGATCCACGTATAATATCTGATTTAATTATTGGTCTTAGTGATGGTCTAACTGTACCATTTGCATTAACCGCTGGTCTATCATCATTAGGTGATACTCGTGTAGTGATCACTGGTGGATTTGCAGAATTAATCTCCGGTGCAATTTCAATGGGTCTTGGTGGTTATCTTGGTGCTAAATCTGAAGTGGATTATTATAAGAGTGAAGTGTTTAAGGAAAAGAAAAAATTTTATGAAAATACAATTTTAGTTAATCATGATATTGAAGATATTTTATTAGATATTAATCCAAATTTTAGTGAAGATACAATTATTTCATTTATTAAAGATTTACAAAATTCACCTGATTTAATGTTAAATTTTATTATTAAATTCGGTAGAGAATTAGATGAACCAGCTGAAAATAGACAATTAATTAGTGCATTGACCATTGGAGGTGGTTATTTATTTGGTGGTCTTATCCCATTATTACCTTATTTTTTCACTAATGAAGTTGGTTCAGGTTTATTTTATTCTGTCATTGTAATGATTATTACTTTGTTTTGGTTCGGTTATTTTAAGGCAATTATGTCAATGGGTGATTCTTGCTCAATTAATAAAAAAATTTATGAAGGTTTTGAAATGATTATTGTAGGTGGAGTGGCTGCGGGGGCCGCTTGGTTCTTTGTTAAATTATTAGGTTGATTTGATTATCTTTACCATTAACATTTTACAATTAACAATTAATATTTTGAAACTAATATTTAAACAATTTTTAACTATATTCATTCCATTTTTTTTTCGATATATCATTCAATACTTTTTTTTTTTTTAAATTACAAATAAAGAAGAAATATTTAATTTAACATATTTCCTTCTCTATTTCATGAAATAATTGAATAATTTTATCTGCTCATTAAATTGTCATTAAATGTATATTATAACCTAATTTTTAATAGAATTTTACTTTTACTTTTATTTTAATTTATTCTTATTTATTTATTTATTTATTTATCTATTATTTTTATTGATTATATTTACTTATTTATCTAGTTGCTTTAAGTAGTGATTATTAACCATACTCCATTTGAAACTTTCTAACTTATAAAAGTTGTCTCATAAATACTTATACCCATTTCACCATCAAATTCACATTCTTGACAAAATTGATATAAATATGGTTTAATATTAACAATTTCATTGGCTAATTTTTTCATTACATGTGGGAATTCACCTAATATATCATAACGTATCACTAAATTTAATTTATCAATATATATTCCACCCATTTCATTAAAATTAAATTTGACTTTAGTGGGGACTTCAAATTTATTTATCGAATCCAATTCAGTATCTTCAAAGATAACAATATTATCATTATTTATTTCACAATTTTGACTAATTATCTTACAATTTTTGGTAATTGACCAAATTGTTACTTTAACATTATCATATTTCGCCGTAGTTAAATATTCCATTATTTGTATTGTATATGATTTACTTTGGAAATATAAAAAATTCCATCTCTTAGCTGCCTTATGAGGTAATAAACCTTGTACTGCATCAATATATAATATTGGTACCTCTTGTAAATTTAACATTATATGATCATTCTTATTTTGTTTACTAAGAAATTCAATTGATCCTTCACATTTACCAATAGTAACAAATTGATGTCTCATATATTTTTTCAATTTATTCTTATTATTTAAAATAGTATCTTGTTCATCATTTTCAATTTTTTTATCCAAATAATAACTACAACCATTGGGTTTAACACGGAAACCTTCACCCATCTGTAATTTTAATTTAATTTTCAAATCAGGTAATTTAATATCAATATTAATAAAACCTAATTTAAATTCATTTCTTCTTACACTACTAAACGATTTAATCTCATATTCAAAATTTTTACCCACAACGCTCAAATTACCATTATCAAATTTTAAATTATCTAACTTAATTGTCTCCCAAACCTCCATTGTTTCATTACGTGGATCATCGAAGATCGGTGTAAAAATCTTAAAATTTAATTGGAATCCCTTATAAATACCACCCATAACATTAGAGAACAAAATTTGTATAAGACCACAAACCTTATGTTGTAAATCAATGAAATATATAGTTTGTGTTTCAACTTGTGTTAAGGGCTTACTACCATTATCAAATTTAAATAGTTTGAATGAATTGGTGCTCTGTGATTTGTTGGTGGGGACAAACCATGACAATTCATTGATATTGGTTATTTTTTCAATATGGTTCTCTGAGGGACCTTTGTTTTCTTGTAATGGTATGAATCTCATCGATTGATTGATTGATTGGATTTTTAAATTGTTGGGTGGTATCAAATATGTAAAATTTTCATATATATTTTTTATTAAATGCCAAGATTTATTTCAGATTTTTATTAGGAATATATTTCCGTTTTTTTTGAGTAAATTTACAAATATATAAATCGTATATACACTGATTGAATTTATTTTGACAATTCGCAAATCGTTACAGAAACTAGTAATGTACATATTTTAGAAATTTACCTCTGAATTGAATAACATATATTTTCCTATCTTTAAATTAGATAAACAAGTTTTAACTTAACTAAAGAGGTCAAAAAAAATTTCTTCGTGTATTTTCGGAGTTTCCATTTGTATCTACCCTATAATTAATATATAATTTATAATATATAAAATCTATAAATCTGATTCTAAACTACACCCCCATGGCCCTTCTACATCGAAAACATAATTACATTTTGTAATTTCATGAACATTATTTATCCTAAATTCATTTGAACATTTAATGAAAACATTAGCTGATCTAGCGGGTCCATTCCAACAAACATCACCATGATCAAATTGGAATACAATACCATTATTAATAGATGATAATTCAGCAAGATAATATTCTTCTTGACCAATTATTTCAGTGGCATTAGTTAAATGCATTAATAAATTATCATCTGGATATTTTAATTTAATATTATCCACATTTTTAATATCAATAAATTCTTTATCAAATTTAATCTTATTAAAACCACCAACTTTAACAATATTACCATTTGGTTTATCCTCTTTTTGTAAAATATGACCTTCATTATTAGGTTTGAAACAAATTTGATATATGTACCCATTTAATGTATTTGTAACACATGTCTCCTCTGAAGGTAAAACATTCATTAATTCACTGTATTTTTTAATTAAATATTTACTATGTTGATCATTATTGGATTGTTTAATATTTTCCTTATTATTAACATAATCATTTTGTAATTCTAAATATCTATCATACTCTAATTGTTTACCCTTAATTTGAATATCAGTCTTTTCTACAATTTCTTGACGTTTATTAACTTGTTGTCTAATGGCCTTTAATGGATTACGCAATTCTAAAAGATCATTCTTTAAATTAGATAAAAATCCAACAACACCTTCTGAACCATCATCATCACTTTTCTTGTCATTTTCTTCTTCATTATATAATTTTGTAACATCATTTTCCATTAATTTAAATAATGTATCATATTCTATTGGATATCTTGGATCTACAATAAATTCACGTTCATTTAAAATTGGACCATATCTTTGTAAAAAATCATTAAATTGTTGTAATGATAATTTAACAGCTGAATCTTGAACATTGACGTTATGTTTTTCTTTTATATCATTCATAATAACAATAAATTCATCAACATGTTTAAATATATCCCTTGTGGATTTAATCTTACCATTAATTAAATATTTAACAAATTGACATTTTTTAACTAAATAATCAATTGAATTATCTAATTCACCGTCCCAAAATAATTTTGGTAATTCATCATTAAAATATGCAAATAATTGAATTTTTTGTTCTCTATCTGTCTTGGAATCGACAATAAATTTTTCATCGTTTAATCTTGATTTTTTATTTAAATAATTTTTAACATTATCATTAACGATATGATCATTTAATGAATATGTATAATCCTTAGATAAATTATAAAGAATTAAATTTAAATTTTCATAAAGTTCACTAATGGTAATAATTTTATCATACATTTGTTCAATGGTTTCCTTTATGAAATTTAAATCAATTTTTTCAAATTTATAAAGTATTGGATCATCTTTATTTAATTTTTCCATAAAATGTTTCCTTTCAATTTTAAGTAATTTTTTATTAACTTCTAAATCAGTTTCTAATTGTGCAATATCATTCTTAATGGTTTCTAACATATGGCTAATTTCATCTTCTTCATTGTTATTATTATTATTATCATTTAAATTTTTCAAAGAATCTATTTGTTCTTTAGGATTAAATTCAATACCATTTGATTTAAATAATTTATCTATTCTAGTACGACCCAATTGGAAAATTTTTAATTCATCATCAATAATATTATGGAACACATCATTTAATTTCCCACATAAATTATCATCATACCCATTATTAACCACACTATTCAATCCCTGTAATTCATCTGAACAATCACAACAATCACAAACACCATCATTAATCAACGAACCACTAATATATCTTGGTATAAAATTTTTATTTTCACAATAAAACAATTTATTTTCTAATAATTTACCATTACAAGCAGCAGTACCAGGTTCATCCGAACCATCTGGACAATCACAAATACCGTCATTCAATTGTGTAACGTTTAAAATTATTGATGAATCATTTAAACATGACCATTGTTTACCATTATTTAATAAATTTAAATCATATTTTTCTTTTGTAAGGGGATCTAAACCTTTTAAATCTAAGGCATTTATTAGATTATTTTGTAAAAGGATCAATGCAATAGATGGCCAATAAGTTAATTTCATTATATGCAATATGAAAAAGCCAAATATGGTCTATATGTTGTTCTTTAAAAGATCCTAGAATTTGTTGTTAGGTTTAAGATTTTTAATAAAACAAAAACAATTTTTTTTTTTAAATTTTGAAATATATAAAACTATTTAACGTTAAATATTAACTTATGTATTTATTTATTTAACCATATGAAGAACTTGAAACGTTGTATTATTTAGGATCGATCATCAATCACTTTATGATTTACAACAATTTGTTTCACATTTACATGTTTCGCATGAGCAATTATTGTAACATTGGCATTTAATTTTGCAATCACATTCTCTGCAAATACATTGATCTTTACAATCACATTTATGTAATGCCTTATTTTTCTTACAATCACATTTAGAACATTGACAATTGTCACAACAATCTGAGCTTACCTTACATTTACAATCCTTACAATTACAACCTTGTTGACAATTGGATTGGTTAGCGGTATTGTTATCTTTGCAATCACATTTAGTGCAGGTACACTTATCTTTACAATCATATTTTTCATTACAATTGCAATCAACGCATTGACATTTGTTTGTGCAATTGCATTTTCCCTTACAGTTACATACAGTGCATTGACAATGTACTTTTACCTTATTTTGAATATTTTGTGACATCTTTAGAAAATTATCTGAAGTTTTTTATTCTTTAATTGTGTTTATATTTGTTAAATTAATTGTAAACAGTTTACTTTTACTGGTTTCTTTTTTTAAGATATAACAATGAGAAAGAGTTAAGATTTGAAGATAATTTACCAAATTTCAAATTAATTTATACAAAATATTTTTTAAAAAGCAAACAAGATATCAAGAACAGCAAAACAAGATCAAATCTCAGCAAAAAAAGACGCAGTTAACAGCCAAATAGACGCATTTGGCAGCTAAACAACCTTTTATAAACAGCATTTACAACTCACATTATACGTAATTAAATTAATTGCAGCAAATTAAACTCAATACAGCATAAAAATCTCATTTTCCCCTTTCGGGTCTCATTGCTTTTACCTCCGATGACACAAAAAACGGCCCAAATAGGAAATACACGTGTCGCAAACGCCAAATTATGTTTTTCGCAAAAGGCCGTTTCAATGGCTGTAACGGCCATAGTGGAATCGGGTACATTTGAATTGTCCTCTCGGGTTCAAACCCCACAGAGGACCAACAGTTTAATGTAATTTAATTGCATTTGCTGTTGACTCTGGTCATTATTTAAGTTTTACGTGTCCCAGTGTTATCAATTAATCGATCTTTGCGGTGGCTTAGTGGCACGTGTGAGTAATCCGCTGTGTTACTAATGCTATAAAGTAGCCAGTTTACTGTAACGTTACCGTCATAGGGGAGTCATCCAGCGTTGACAACGTTAACCCGTGAAGAGGCGACTGGGATTGCACTGTAATTCTGTTTGATAATGGTTGTGTGTTTATAGACCTTCGGGTGGGTACCAAGTGACTACACTTTAACTTTTTTGTTTTTCAGTTATTATTACCTGAATGTAAATGAATGTCTTAGTACTGTTTAGACGGTGTCTTTATTGATGCACTGACAATTGTCTGTGTTTAATAATGCTTTCTTATTGTTCTCCTCCCATCCGCATCTCGTTATTAATTTTTACAATTACTCAATTGAGTAATGCATCTCTAGAAAAACAAAAATTTAAATTGTCCTCAATCCTTTTTTAATAAATCGAATCTTGAATATTGGCATTTTATTATTAAACACAAACATACACATTATAACACACACAGGCACACTGTTACATATAAGAACAATATGTTCATACTGATAAATCAATTCAAGCATAATGGGAATTTGATTTGTAACCCTATTGAATTATTAACTTTTAAAAATATTCATTCATCTCATCTAGATAAATTTGTAAACAATAATATTACTAAAGTGGGTGAAAATAAAATTGTAGAACATTTGGATAATAACGATTCGAATACTGTACAAAATGACGATGATATTGTTTTATACCACAACGATAACTTAATACATGATAATAATGATAATAATAATAATAACAATGATGATGACAATACTGATGATGTGGATGATACTGATATGGAAATTGGTAATATTAGTAAAAGTGATGATGACAGTTTTGTTAAAAATTCAAGAAGAAATTCAGTTTTTTCTCATCATTCATTAAATTTTGATTCAACTGATGATCTTTTACAAATTCAAATATCTGATATTAATACTACAAATATTAATAAAAATGATTCTGATAATTTTAATAATGAACAAATTGATAAAACTAATCAAGGTACGATTCTTAATAATAATGATATTGAAAAGTCAAATAGTAATGTTTCTAATTCTCCGTCAAGTCCCCACAAACCAAATAAATTACTGGTACAAATTTTAAAAAATAACGATGATATTAAAATTGAATTAGATAATTATTCAATTGATGAATTGAGATTATCAAATAAAGTTAAAGACAGAGCTTTATTATTTGAAAAATTAATTCAAGAAGATAATAAAAGTAATTCATTAAAATCAATACCTATAATAACAAATAACAACAACAACAATAATAACAGTAATGATTCATCAAATGATAATCTTTCCTCTCCTAGTGGTAAAAGGAAAAGAATGAAAATTATATTAGACGCTAAAAATAATTCCTTTTCTTATGAGAAAATTTGATTTATCATAGATATTATAAGGTTATATTATAAGTAATATTAAATAAGTTCAACTTCATATTATGAAAAATTTGAAAATTTGAAAACTAATAAACACCAAATGGGAAAAAAACAAAAACTACAACAAACAATCAATATTATATTCTTAATTATTCCTGTAAATATGGAACTTTTCAATTTCAAATTTTTTTTTAGTTTATCCAATTTTTCCTTCCCCTTATCAATAACTTGAAAAAATAATAATATTTTCAACCCTTTGACTACTACTTATTATTACTTTTAAATTATTTTATGGTTATATAAGTTTAATTCCAATTTTCAAATATAAACAACTTTTTCTAAAATAATATTGATTTTTCATTTTTGTGTCTCAATTAATTTTTGTATTTTGATTTTTATGAATAATGTATTTACTTCAAATACAAATATAAAAATAACAATCGCAAAATCAATCAATTTAATTACTATGTCTGATTTAAATAATAATAATAGAATTTACAAAAAGAAAAATACATTCAATTTATTATTATTAGGTTCAAATGGTATAGGTTTGAAAACTTTCTTGAAAAATTTAACTTTAATTAATAATTTATACAGTAAAAAACAAACTAACAACGACACGCAAACCACTCAATACAATTATAATTATAACATTGACAATTACAATAAAGATGACATAGAAAGTTATCTTCCTTTCAATAGTATCAATAATATTAAACCAGAATGGGAAAATTATCAATTTAATTGGAATGAAAATACCAATTTAAATGTTAAAATTTTACATTTTGGTTCTGATTTAAATAATGCTGGGTTAGATGATATTATTAAACAATTTATTGAATTACAATTAAATAATACTTTATTAAATGAAATTAAAATTAATAGAGATAAAGAAAAATTAAAATCAAATGATACTAGAATTCATTTAACTTTATTATTTATCAATGGTAATAATTTAATAAATGGTATTAGTGAATTTGAATTGAATATCTTGGAAAAAATTAAAAAATTAACTAATTTAATGTTAGTCATTGGAAGATCTGATAGACATGATATTCATTATTTAAATATTTTAAAGAATAATATTAATAAAAAATTAGAATTAAATAATATTCATTTATTTAATTTTGGTAATGATAATTTGGGAAAATTTGATATTAATTATAGATATACCAAGAAATTAATAACTGCTAAATTTGACAATAAGAATATGTCAGATATTCTCGTTAAGGATTTACATCCATTTGCCGTTACATGTGGTCAAATACAACCTCGTATGGATACACCAAGACCTTCTTCGAAAAAAAAATTGGTAAAGAAAGAACATGATGACATTAATAGAAATGTTAAATTGAAATTACAAAGAACATATTACAATAAGGTTGTCGATATTGAAAATATAAATACATCAGATTTTTATTTCTTAAAGGAAATTATATTAAATGTTTATACTGAGGAATTAATTGATACAACTACTGATATAATTTATGAAAAATATAGAACCAAACAATTATTATTGAAGAAAAAACATCACAAAACTGATATTACACCTGGGAAAAATTTTGATAAATTTAATAAAGATTTCTTTAGTGATAATGATTTCGAAGACAATAATTATTCAGATATATTTGATGTACCATCCTCAAATAAATATATTGCGAATGATGTAATAACCATATTGTAATAAATTGCTATTTATATAACAATTGACCTATCTAATTTGTAATTCATAAATAAAAATATAATAATATTTTTTCGTTACTGTCATTAAAGTATTTATTTTTTTCTATTTCTGAAAAATAAATTTATTTTATTACACTACAAAATATCAAACAATGAATCAAAATGCTAGACAACGAGATTACTTCTGACCCAAATGATTCTATGTTACAAAACACTTTGAAACCTGGTCATATATTAGAACTACAAAGAGTAAATTCTGTACCAGTATTCGATTTTAATGTCAATAATAACAATAGCAATAATGTCAATACAAGTAATAAAAAGATCAGTAATTTATCTACTCAATCTATAAATGAATTCCCTCTACCAAATGAAGTTGATGACAAGATTGATAAGGATACCAGTTTTAACATATTAACAGAAAAGCAAAGTACACCCAGTAAAAGAACGCCAAATAAGATAAACTTGTCCAAAATTAATGATGATGTTGATGATAGTAATGCCAATAGTGATGGAGATAATAGTGATAATGATAATAAGAGGGAAGAAGTTTTGTATAATAGAAGATCACCAAATTTAGATAGAATTTCAAAATTTTTCAAGAATAGGAATCCAACTGGTAATAGTCTTTTATCAAAATTGAAAAATTTAGACAGTAGTGATTCAGAGAGCACAGATGATTCAGAGAGCAGTACCAGTAGCTCTAGCAACGATTCAACAAATAATGGTTTGGAATATAGGTTGAAAGATAATGGCGCTGTTAATCATACTAGCCTTAGGGGACAAGAAGATGTTAATGTTGATTCAGACGTAGTTAATAATATAGTTCTTGATGAAATTACTGAAGTGACAGAAGTGACCGAAATTGATAATATACCAGATGATAATAATACAACTCATGAAGAAGAAACAGTAGAAATTGGAAATAGGAATACAAGCTTCTCATCGGAAAAGGGTAGCAAGGACCCAGTGACACAAATAATATCACCAACAAACCATTTTGATATAGATTTAACCAAGGATAACATTGCCAATGATAGTAAAATTATACATTCCATAGATAGTACTAAAAATGATTATGCCAAAACTCAAATAATATCATCTTATTCAAATAATGAAATAATTTCAACTGATGAAACAAATATTATCGTTTCAGCAGAACCTGTTACACAGATCGTTTCACCATCAACATATTTAAATTTGGATCTGTACGAAACTAATCAAATCTCACAGCAAAAAACTATTTCTGACATTAATAATACTCAAACTCAATTGATTTCACAAATAATAACTCAATCAACAGAAAATCGTATGCAAAATGATTCTCAAATCATAAGTACTGCAGATTTTGCAAAATACCCCATCATCTATAGTTATCCCAAGTCTCAAGATGATGAAACACAACAAATCAAAATAACCTCAACAAATGAACAATTGGATTATAATTCCAATAATAACTCGACTACTACTTTCCCAAAAACTTCCTCACAACCCATTACACATAGTAAGCGTTTTAATAGTACTCAATATAAACTACACTCAAAAGCCAAATATAAAAGGGTAGCTTCGACTTCTGATTTTAATAAAAAGAACAGTGTAAATATTGATAAGTCTAATGATCAAGTATCTGATGATCAAAATACTAGTACAAGGGAAAACATGAATGATATTAGTGTACAAGTCCCAGCAACAAGTTCTCCTAGTAAGGTTTCGAATTTTAATATATCTAGAGAATCTGATATTCAAGCTTTTAGTGATGATAATAATGGAACTACTCATAAAGATCACTATAATAACAACGATTCATTTATAGATGATGCACTTGAAATAAATAGCGATATATCTATGACGGGAATAGTTAGATCAAGGGTATCCAATGACCTAGTCCCGCTAAATGTTCATACTAGTGAAAAAGAACGCGATGAAAATATGTCACAAGACTCTGGATTTTTAAGTGATATTGAACAATTGAATGATTTGATTGATCTAGAAAATGATAATGATAACAAGGAGCCTAGTGCTTTTGCCACACAAGAAACCATTAATGTTATTGATTCACAACCATTCCCTAATGCTACTGTGAATAAAGAGAGAACTATAACTAAATCCCATTCTCAAAGAAATCAACAGTCAACACCATCTCAAATTCATACTTCAGAGAAAGGCAACATCACAATAGTTGCAGATTCACAGGACTCTCAAACTATTACAGTGAATAAGAGGAAAAGACCTAAATTTGATACATCTATTTCAATGAATGACAATATGAACAAAGATACAATGCAGTCACCTACCAAAAGTATTGTTATTAAAGAAGAAGAAGAAGAAAATGAAGAAGAAGAAAAAGAAGAAGAAGAAAAAAATAGCAACGACAAAGGAAAAAAAGAAGAAAATAATCAAGAATCTGAAAAATTTTTGGTAAAAGAAGAAAAGGTAACCATTAAAGAAGAGGAAAAGCAAGACCCAGATAGATTATATTCTTATCCAGAAACTATTAAAATTTCAGATAACAAACATCTGACCGAAAAAGATATAGTTTTCGAAAATTCAGTTTGGTATCAATATGATTTTGATTTTAAATACTACCCAGGTATTTTGAAAGAAATCCACGCAAATAATGGAACATGCTTAATTGCTCATAGCATGGGCACAGCGAGTTATAAAACATCAGATGTATACCCTTTGGATATCAAAATAGGAGATACGGTTACATATCAAGGTGATTTGAGCAAAGTAGTCGGTTTAGAATGTATAACAAAAGATCCAAATATTTTTAGATGTGTCAGAGGCTATGATACAGCACATATAAGGAAATGGGGACATAATTCTTTGAAAAGAAAAACGCATATAGTACCAATTGAAGCATTGTCAATTGATGCAGAAACCTGGAGTAAGAGATCTAACATAAAAAGCTTAGCTTTCAGCAAGTCTACTGAGGAAAGTTTTCAAGTATCAACTGAATTGAGAACTAGAAAACGTACATGTAGTTATTCACCTAGGAAAAAACTCAAGAGAAATACTGAAGATAATTTACCATCTTATAGCCCATCAGGCAAGGGGTCTTCAGAAAATGATTTAAAGGCTTCTGTTTCCCCCACTCAGATATATTCTGTAGAGACTGCAAATAAGAAAACAAGCACAAATGTGAAATTGTTTGAAGGCTGTATTTTTGTTCTCAGTATGTTGTCGGATATCGAAGATGGTTTGATAGCTTTGATCGAAGCATATGGCGGATACGTTTTGAATGAAAACCTCTCTAATATGTTCAATATACAAGAAACTAAGGTAGAATTTGACGATGTTGAAAGTTATAATCTAACCTTGGCCTTAAAAGAGAGATTTAGAGGAAATAAATACAAATTTGCAGGTTTGCTTACAAAATCACATACCAGAAGCTCAAAGTATATCGAAACTTTAGCATTAGGTTGGCCAACCTTACATTGGAAATTCATCAAGAAATGCATAGATAATCATAAGTTCTCTCCTGATTTAATATATTCATACCTACTACCTTCCGGTGAAAGTACTATCTTAGGTTCAAATGGTGTTAAACCGATAGGAATAACAAAATCGAACAACATATTTGATTTTTACCTAAATTACATCAACAAATTATACATTGATAAACAAGTCAAAGCCAAGACAAATTTAATGAATGATTATTATGTTATAATATCTGGAAAATCAGATTTGGATCACTTTCTGAGATTTATATTTGCATGTCTTGGGGTCACAAAGTTATACCAGATTGAAGCAATTGATTTCAATAGTACTGGAACCAAATCACATTTTGAGCACGCTTTCAACGATTGCAGAGATGATAATATGAAATTATTGATATTCGTCAATGCATCAAATGAAATTATAACTGAGTTACTTTCACAAATGAGAAGTGCTGTTAATAGAGTTTTCCAAGATAAACTTACCTATCATATTGAAGGTAAAGAGTGGCTAATACAAACAATAGTCAATGAAAATACTAACTTTATTGAACCTTAAATATTCTTGAATCGTTTTCCGCATTTTTTTATTATTATACAAAATATATTATACGGACTGTATTATATAAATTATATTTAACAAGTCACTTATATTCTATTAATAGCTACGAAAAATCAAATTAAATAATCTATTTTCCCTCCAGGGAAATTAATTTAACTATTTCTCTTCGTCGTCAATAATCATTCTTTTTAGTTTGTTGAAGTCATTGACAACAGTTCCCAAAATGTCACAGCGGGAATGCTGCTTGGTTAGACACGTAAAAAAACATTTCGCAACGGTAACCAATTTTAATGATACTTGATATCTTTTTGCAAAGGTTTGCTGGTCATCAGGGTGTTCTAGAGATTTGTTAGAGGTGCCTGTCGAGGACGTATTGTTATTTTCGTTGTGTATTCTAACCAAATTGATTGACGATTCAAATTTCGAAGCCAACTCAAAATCGTTTACTTCGATATCGTTAATATTGATAGCTTTTCCATCACCAACTAGTATAATTTCATCTTTAGATTTCTCTTCCCCAAAATGAGATTTGTTTAAAGTTGGTTGTAAAATATTTAGATATGAACTATCTTTGAACATATTAATTAAAACATTATTAATAATATCATTCAGTTCTTCTATGTTTGACTGTGAATATTGCTGATCGGGACAATCTGAAATATGATTTATGTCTGTAAATTCATCCTGATAGTATTTTATAAATTTTGGAATCAAATAAAAAGTTACAAATTTACTCAACTCAAAGAAAATTCCCAATAGTTTAAAATTCGGAGTTTTTTCAAAATTAATAATAAATTTTAAAAGTGTCATAAAGTTGTAAGAAATTCCTTGTAGATTAAACATTGTCAATGGACTTATCACAAAAGAATCATCTACTTCACTCGAATCAGACATGATCATATAAATGTTTCTGATTGAGTGGATTAAAGCAAGTAAAAGCTCTGAAACAATATTGTAATTAGGCTTTATAAGTAGGTCGAAATTTTTAGATGTTAAAAATTCAAAATAAACTGTTTCCACGCCATGAAGCCATAATTTTTTACCAATTTCATAGTTTAGCCTTGAAAAGAACAACATGTTATTTAAACAATTTTCCAAAATCAAACAATTTTGAGCAATTCTATCTGCATCCATCTGTAAATCTCGTGTCACAAATAATGTCAAATTATTTCTAAATTTATTCTTATCCTCTTGCTGTAAGAATACAGAAAATCCCGCAATATTCCTCATGTTGAAATCGTAAAATAGAAAGCATTTAGCTGCCGCCTCTGGAATTAAACCCATACCACTACTATTAAAAGCAAAACTATTGAAAAATTCTATGAAATTCACATTATTTTGTTTAGTAACAACCGTCTGATAATGTGGGTCAACATCATTTAATGTTTGCAGGTTCCAATAGTAGTCATCATCTGGTAAAAAAAGTCCTACAATATCAGTTTCATTTATAAATAACGGAGAATACAGATTATAAAATGTTTTCATGAATTGACAATAATGATAACCCATAAAGGTGGTCCTTACTTTTGATTCTAAAATTAAATATTGAAAAATGGATAAATTTTTATTTTTATTTCGTTCAGTTACCTTTATGGTTTTCAAAACGTTGGATTTAATAATGGAACATATACCACATATTTGTCTTTTAATTGAATCAGGATGAATATTCTTAATTTTGTCTGTAAAAAATGCAAATACTAAATTTAAAATTAAAGTTTGAATTAACCAAATATGCTGACTCTTGGAAGTATCATATTTTGACGTAGAATTTGTCTTTTTAGTTGAAAAGTGACCAAGACAGTTTACTTGTTTACTTTTTGAGTTTTGAAGTTCTAGGAAAACATGAAGAACCCTTCTACTTATTTCATATATGTCATAAATTTTAGAAGCGTAATTTGGTTCGAATAACGCGCCAATCGAAGCCATTAGTAAGGGTAAACATACCGTTCTTGCAATGGCCAAAATATCATCAACATTAATTTCGTCTTTGGAAAGCTTATAACTACTAAAATCATCAATAATATTTTTATTTAGTGATCTAATGGTCAGTTTATAATCAATATCAGATTCCTTCAAGTGTTCATCTTCATATAAATACTTTTGAAAATTTAAATTATCCAATTCTAAAACAGTGCTGTGAATAAGTGAGTAATACTTCAAGAAATATTTTTTAAAATTAAACAGAAGATGGTTGAACTCTTGACAGGTGAGCAATTTTTCATCAATATAGTTCCTATCATCGTCAACAATTTTCTTTTTATTTCCTTTTTTAAATGAATGAATATCTTTACTTTCAAAATAATTATCGCTATAAAATTTCAATGAAATTTGACAATATTTAATCAATTTAGATGAAAATAGAATAATTCTTTCACCATCATTTGTACTGTTTTCATATGGTAACTTATAATTCAGACTGTCGTTATAAGTTGGGTCATTAACATGCATATCAAACGTATTGTTTTTAAATCTTTCATATTCTACATTCTCTACATTATTATAATTATCTCTTTCCAACTGATTTAAATTCCCATTTGAAATATCTATATCCTTTTTCACATAATTTAGATCATCATATGTTAATATATTATATCTCTGTTTTTCTAATCTAGATACTGAATTTTTATTATTAAAATCTTTAATTACTTTCTCTTTATTTGCATTTAAAGTATCAATTATTTCGTTAATAGAATTGAAAGAATCTTGTAAATTAAATTTTGTCCAACTATTGGAATCTATTATATCATCATCGTCTTTATTATATTTGATCAAATAATTATTATTCCAGTTACTACTACGATTACTTGATCCACTATTCAATGGGGTAAATCTGTTACCCAAACTATTTCTAAGTTCTAAACTGTTGCGATGACTGCTATTGGTATGAGTTAAAAGGGGTATATTTAAATTTGAAGTATTTGCTAATGGTAAAACATAATTTACATCTTCCTGTTTTGATGATAATGGCAAACCATTATTTTGTTGATTGCATTTATTATTGTAGTTATAGCCTTCCAACTTATTATTATTGTAGTTATAATCTTCCAACTTATTATTATTATTATTATTATTATTATTAAGATCCCTAAAATTATTGACATTATAATTAACTACATTTAGGACATTAATTGGTCTCTTATACTTCTCTGTTTGCTTAATATCATTGTCACCATTATCATCATCAATAGTGTGGTTTAGTTTGAAATCGTCATTCAATTTTGAAATTATATTATCAATCGGTGGTATAATTCTTGAAGAAATATTAATTGAGCCAATCCTTGGAATATTATCAGGGCGATATATTTCAGAGCCGGAACTTGAATCAGAAGGTTTAAATTTATCATTAATTTCGATTTTTTTAAATTTTCGATTTGGGAACACATATCCTTCTCCAGATTGTGCTGAAAATGAATTTGGTCTTTTTTTTGCTATTGGCATTTTTTGTAAATTGTCTTTTGAACTATCACTATCGGTATCATTATTGATATCAGTATTATTTATAGTAACAACCTCTTTGTCACTAAAAGTTCTTCCTCTATTATAAGTTCCTTTGAAAGTTTCAATGTCACTCGAGGGCAAATTATCATTATTCAAAAACCTAAGACTTCTTTTCATTAAGTCCTTTCTATTAAAATCTTGTTTACAATAATCATATTTAAATTGTTTCTCCCTTATATGCGAATATTGATGTGTTTGTAAATTTTCAAAACTAACAAATACCCCTTCGCAAATATCGCAAATAAATTTTCTCTTTTTATCACTGGGTACAGTACTATTAACTTTAAGATTTTGTGGTATATTGCCACTATTAATTTTCTTATTAGCCATTACTAATATTTTTGCTTGTTACTTTTATTAAAATATAGATAACAATTACTTTTGTGTCCAGTTCCCTTATATACATTTACTTTATCTGTATAGAAAGAAGAAATGATATGCAATTATTAATAAAACATTCTAATAGTTGTTATTACAAAGGAATTAAATCGATTTGTACTAAATATTTTATAGTCAGCCGTATCCCTTTTCCACGGTTTTAAGACGGAAATTAAAAATATATTTCTTCCCGAATTTTTAGATTTGTTCCGCGGATTGTCAGAGAGTTTATTACATTTTGTTAATGGATGCAAGACAATAACATATCAATTGTTACCATATCACATCATATATATTATGTATATATAGATCATTACACACTCATGCATATTTTGTATTCTCATGTTGCTCTTGTTTAAATCTACAAGACAACACCAAACCCAAATGTTAATTTCATTGGTCTCACATAATA
>JAJLYE010000024.1:16874-30323 GCA_030571715.1 Grigorovia jiainica (nom. inval.) | reverse complement strand
TATTAGATTCTAAGACTAATGGATAGCACCATCTACCAACATAATCTTGTGAAATAGTATCATATGATTGCCAACTTTCAACTCTGACAGCATATTCTTCTGTAGTGTAAGCATAAATATGTTTACCTAAGATATCACTAGAAATAACACCTTTAACGAAATCAGTTCTTAATGATTGATAATCAAAATTTTCTTGAAAAATCGGTGGGACATGTGGTGTACAAATATCAATTCTACAATCAATTAAATCATTTCTAATGACAAATTCATCCACATCATCCAATAATTCTGGATCAATTTCTACAGATGGCTTATCTTTAGAGCTTACTAATGGTAAATCTTGGTAATAAATACATCTATTAGTATTTTTCTCTAATATAAATGCTGCTGGTTCAAAAGTTCTTGTCTTATAATATTGATTAGCTTTACTTAAACACATAGTGGCAATATGATCTTTATCTTGAGCATGCATCTTTCTATGAAATTCTAACATTTTACTAAAATCAACATTAGTGATAACATCACCACTAATTAAAATAAAATCACCAGTAATCATACCTCTATTATCTAAATCTCTCATAATATCACCAACGGAACGTGCTTCAGGTGACATAATAGTAGAAACTTTAAATGGTGACCAATTTGAATTCCATTTGGATTTTTCAATATATTCATCCACTTGATTTGCATGAGAAGAACAAATTAAATAAACTTCATTAACACCAGCTTTAGCTAAAAATTCTAAAGTATATTCAATTAATGGGACATTAGCCAATGGTAATAAACATCTTGGTTTCACAGCAGTTAATGGCATAAATCTTGTTTCAAAGGAATCAGTTAAAACAACAGCTTGTAAACGATCCTCTACATCCATGTCGGATTTTTTATTGCTGTTGTTGGATGAATCATTTTTACCTCTATTTTTCTTACCGGCCATTTTTTCAATATTATTGTATTTGTGTATCTCCTACTATTAATTGTGTGTGGGATGTGGTGGAGATATAATTAAAAAATATTTGAACCTCTTAAATAATCTTTAATAAATTATAACTTTATGGTTATTTAAAATAATATGTTTAATTAGAAAAAATAAGCGTAAACTCATCAGCAAGAAAAAAAATAGATGTGTCACATGGGACGATTTTTCAATTTATTTGAAAAATAAAAAATAAATTTTCGAGGTTGCGATGACTTTACAAAAACTAATCAGCCATTGTGCAGTAGTTCAATTATGAATTTGATTTATAGACTATCGCCAGCGTTATGATAGGACAACAATGTTATTGTATAGAATTTTCTATGCTAATAACTTTAATTTAATCAATATGTAGACATATTTATTGAAGCAACTACATTATCAATAGATACTTAGATTAACTTACTGACAAGTAATGATATAGTGGACAATCAATGTATTTGCTTAGAGTAATTCTTAAACAAAATATCGTAATCATACTATATCATTGTTGTACATAGTGATATCTTATCTGTATAAAAAACTAAAATGGTATTTTTTATATAGTCAACGAATAAGTGTAAATGTATACTATATTTTGTTTCAGTATTAGAATTACCATATGAGGGATCATATGTCTATTAAAGATAATACCTCTGTCTACAATGCTTCTAGTGAATCATCTTTAGACATCTTATTTCAACAATATTAATGATAAATTAAACGATTAAAAATGTCACGTGAAGAATATATTAAAAATCCAAAAAGAAAGTGCTCGAGGTGGGGTTTGAACCCACGACGGTCGCGTTGCTTTAGAGAATTATTTAAAATCCTAGATACAGTTAAAATTGTAAATTTAAACTATAAGCACGAAGCTCTAACCACTGAGCTACACGAGCATTTTCATTTGATGTCGTTTTCGTTGGATGTGTTATCTTCCGTTTCGGAAGTTTTTTTAGTACATTTTTACTTGTTACAAGAGTCTTATCAATAAATGTAACTTATCACCTTTATAGTACGAGTATAATACCAAAATTATCCATCAAATAAATTTAAAATAGTAATATTTTTTAAAAATTTTTGAAGATAAATTAGTAATAAGTTTGTTTGAATTGTAGATTTATTTATTTTTTGAAAACAATACTTATTGTAAATATTGTAAAACCCGATTAACATTAGACAAATTATATTGAAGTAAAAAAAGTAGCATGGTAAGTTTAAAAGGTATTAGAAAAAAAGTTATTGCTCTCTCAAGACAATAAATTTAACAACTAAAATCTTGATCAAATTCATCTAAGAACTAGGTTATTAAACTTAATTGTAATCATTTCAATAATACTATTTGTAATCCATTTTTATCTTGATTCAATTATTATTGAAATCTGAAAAAGTGAAAAAACTCTGTGTTTTAATAAATCATGCATTGCTTAAAATTCAAAATTTGTTATTATTATTATTATTAGCATTATCATTTCTTTAAAAAATATCACTATCTATAATTATTATATATTTGTACTCATTATTTATTTATTTATTAATTATATTAATTAAAATATATTGAATATTTAATTTTTTGTTTTTTTTAATCATTATACTCAATCAATTTTGGATTATCATGAAATTGTTTCTTAGGTTCAGCATCAACAGATTCTTCAATAAATTTATAAAATCTTTCACCATA
Source organism: Grigorovia jiainica (nom. inval.) (assembly GCA_030571715.1). Lineage (NCBI taxonomy): Eukaryota > Fungi > Ascomycota > Saccharomycetes > Saccharomycetales > Saccharomycetaceae > Grigorovia > Grigorovia jiainica (nom. inval.). The sequence continues at coordinate 27,687 of JAJLYE010000024.1, read as the reverse complement.
GTCCTTTGGTGGAATAGCACTAAACACTTTAGGATCATGACTTAAACTTCTCCATAAAGTTTCTAATTTTTTCAAAAATGAATAATTTGTTAAACAATCAATAATACCAATAAAATAAATTATATTACCATCATTATTATTTTTATCTGAATTTCTAATACCATTTTCAAATTGTTTAAAATAGTTAATATTTAAATTAACATTATTGTTGTTATTATTGTTATCATTACTATTATTATTATTATTATTATTATTATTATTATTACAATTTTTATTATTTTTAATTGTCCTTATAGGTTCATTACCAGCATGAACCATAACATTATTCCAAATCATTGATTTCCTCTTGTGGTAATTCAATCAAGCTTTCCAAATCAGTATCTAAAATTTCATCATCATCAATTAATTTATCCTTATTTAAATCATGTATCCCTAACAATAAAGAATAATCCATAATATTTAATTTTGCTAATAAATCTACATCTTTCCTTAATTGATTTAAAAACATTTTTTTCCTATCTGGACCAAATTTAATTCTTTCATTCATATCTAACCAATTTAAATCTTTGAAAACTGGATGATAATTTGGATCATTTTCTAAATTATCATTATTTATAATTGTTTGTCTACCCCATAGAGAACCCTTTAAATCGAAAGTTTTATGAATTATTAAATTTGATGGGAATAAATTATTCATTACTAAGAAATAAATTTTCCTATGTTTAATTTTATTTTGGAATGAAATTGGCATTTTAATTCTATGAAGACCATAATATTGACAAATCATTGTATTTGGATATTTTTTAATATGATTATAATAATCTAATAAATGTTGACGTAAATGAATATGTTCTGAATGATGAATTGTCTTTATAATAAATTTATAATCTCTTGAATAATAAAAGAATGAACCACTTTTACCAGGTGAATTTAATTCACTTAAAATATATTTTGATGTTAATGAAACTAAATATTCAGCTGGATCTAAACCGAAAGTAGCACGTAGTTCTCTAAATACTTCTGGACAATAATCTTTAAATTTAAAAGCATATTGTGATGATGGTGTTAATTCATTACCATGATAATCGAAAACTAATTTTTTATTAAATTTAAAATCTGTTGTTGTTAATGGTTTCATAATACCAGAACAACGTGAAACAGCAACACGAATACCAGTTAACATATTATAAGCAATAATAAAATTAACATGACCTTCACTAACTTTATTACCAATTAAAACGTTATCATCATCTAAAAGGAAACTTTTCCTTTTCCTCTTTATATTTCTTCTATTTAATAAAGTTTTCCTCATTTTTTGTATTTCTCTTGTGGCAGTATCAGATCTTTTCAAACCAATATGCCTTATAGGTGTTTGTTTACTATGTTTTTGATCAAATTTATTAGAATCATTTATTTGTAAATTATTAATGAATTGATTTTCTAATAAATTATTGTCAATGTTATCATTAAATTGTTCATTTTGGATTAAATTATTATTATTATTATTAATAATTTCATTATCATTAATATTATTGTTATTGTTATTATTAATATTATTATTTATCGGTATTAATTGTGAATGTTTTGATGCATGAAAAGGGAAATTATGAGAAATTGAATCATTTGTTGAATATCTTTTCAAAATATTAGATTTTCTTTTAGTTTTATTATTTAAAAGAATCATTGAATCATCATGTAAATAAGAATCTGTTTTAATTAAATTATTTTCATCAATAATTGATTTTCTCTTTATATTTTTTTTAATTTTTGAATCATTATCTAAATCCTTTTCATATTTGATATTGTGATTAATATTATTATTATTATCTATTTTATTATTATTATCAATTTTATTATTACTTTTATTATTAATTTTATTATTAATTGAATCAATAGAATCATTTGAAATAATTGATAAATTATTAATATTATGTTCATTAGTATCATCTGTTGTTTCAATATTAGTTGAATAATTTTTTGAATCATTTGTTGTTATTGGTGTTGTTGAAACCATGAAATCTAAAGTTGTCATATCAATATATTTAAGATTATCAAAGTTGAAATTGTTGTTGTTGTTGTTGTTGTTACTATTGTTATTATTATAACTTATATTATTATTTTTATTATTATTATTGTTATTTTTATTATTATTATTGTTATTTTTATTATCAAAATTATTATTATTATCAAAATTTGAATTATTTGAAATTGAGTTAATTAAAATAGTATCAGTTATGAGCATAATCTTGCAAAGATAAAGAGTAATTATTTTGAAATACGATTAAATTAAACACAAATACAGATACACACAGATGGACAAATGGAAAGACAGACAGACAGGCGGACAAACAGACAGACGTACAGACAGACAGACAAACACACACTAGGATATGAAACAAATAAATAACAAAATAATATATACACAAAATATTTGTTTTTGTTTTTAATTTTGTTTTTAATTTTGTTTTTATTTTTATTTCTATTGTTGTTATTGTAATTGAATTAAAATACTATAAAAAAAATAAAAAAAGTCCAAAAAAAAAAAAAAGAAGTGCAAAACGGAAGAAATTTTAAGTATGGAAACTGGGTGAAAATGATAACAGTATAAGAACATGGATTTCGATTTTAAAATTTCGAATCAGAACAACACTATGTAACAGCATATAATATATAAACAGTATATAAACAGTATATAAACAGTATATAAGTAACAGCCAACACATGTTGGGATCACGTACCCGGCAATCAAATATAATGTAAGGAAAAACTCAATCAGCACCAACACACAGGAAAACAGCAAATGTTATTTTTTGTATGTGCAAGCAATCACATAAATTATTGTAAATTATTTAATTTATATATTATATTATTATATTATTATATTATTATATTATTATATTATTGTATTATTGTATTATACTGTTATATATAAAAGCTGTTAATTGCATTAATTTGATTGGTTAAATTGTTAAAAGTTTGTAACGCGTATTTTGTTTTACCCCATACAGTAAAACGTCCCTGTTTTCCCCAAGAATTTCCTGTTTGGGTAATTGCAAATGGGGGAAATGTTTTCTGACCAATTAAGGTTAGTGTAATTGTTGTTGTGTCAATTACAGTTTTGTGTGTTTGAGTATAGTATAGTATTATTATAGTATATTATAGTATATTATAGTATATTATTAGAGGATATCAAATTATTTAATAATATAATACAGTATCTTATATTAGAGTATACTATACAACACAGTATACTATACTTTGTAATACAACATACTAATCGCAATTGTAATTCCGCATATTTAATTTACCAAAATAACGGATTTAACTTAAACTCCCCTGTTTTCTATGCATTTTTTTTTTATTTTCAATTGCATTTTTCGGCGGTTATAACCCTTTTATTGTTCATTTTTGTGTTTTTATAATATATAATAACTATTAATTACAATTTAAGGTATATATATATTTTTTAACTTCTTTATACATTGTTAAAATTTATATTACTTTTCATTATAATTTTAAACTAGCATTTTCATTGAAAAAAAGAAAGTTTAGTTAATCCTATATAAGTAAGCCTGTTTTTTTATTTTGATTACCTTAAGTTATTACTTACTTAACTAACTTATTTATTTACTTATTTATCCACTTATTTTTAAGGTAAGAAGAATAATAATTGAATGAATAACACCTTATTTTTCTTTTTGTATATTATTCCGCTTTACAAATTAATTTACTAAATAAATATAATATGAATAACAATAATAACAACAATAACAACAATAACAATAATAAAAAAGATAAAATTACAATTGAAAAGAGAGATAATATCTCTTTAAATTTTATTTTAAATGAAAATGATATTGATATTGATGTCAATAACAATAATAATTTAAATAATTTAAATAATATTAATTATATTAATAATATTCAAAATAAATTTTTTACTCAAGTACCAAATAATACACCAAGACGTTCACCATCAATTACTCTTTTAACAAATTTTAATAATATTGAAAATATTAATAACAATATTAATAACAATATTAATAACAATATTAATAACAATAATTTTAATTCAAAAACAAGGAATAAAACTTATACCCAAAATTTAACTTCAGCGGGTAATCAGAAAAATAATTTTTTTTTTTCAGCGGGTAATCAAATTAAAAATTCAAAAACAAATTTATTGAAAAATAATAATAATAATAATAATAATAATAATAATAATACAAATAATAACACTACCAATAATAATAATAATATTATTATATCTGGTGTAGATCAAAATTATACTTATAATAATAATACTACTATTACTAATAATAATAACATTGCTATCAATAAAATAACAAATAATAATTATAACAATTATAAAATTAAATCCCCTGCATTAAATTATTTTATAAATAAAAAAGATAATATACCACCAATTATTAATAATTCAACTTTTAGTAAATATTATAGGGATAGTTATTTCTTACCTGCTGTTAATTTAAATAATATTTATACTGGAATAACAACAAATACACCAACAACAAGAATTAATACTTCAAATAATTTTAATAATAATTGTGATATTAATTGTAATAATAATTGTAATAATAACTTAAATTATAATTTTAATTACAATTATAAATCGAGTACCAATCCCAATTCTAATTCTAATAATTTTATTAATAATACCAACACAACTAAAAATAACAACAACAACAACAACAACAACAACAATAATAATTGCTACATATACAACAACATTAGTCATAATCCAACTATACCAAATATCAATCATAGATTTAATAAAATGAGTGATAATAATAATAATATTATTATTATTGAAAACAAAAATAATACTAACAATAATACTAATAACACCAATGGTACTGACTCTAACATATCAATTACACCAAATATTAAATCTGAATCAAGTGATATAAATAATCAAAATAATAAAATTGATAATGGAAAATTTAAAATGGAAAATTTAAAGACAGATTTGTTCTCTAATAAACATTCACAAAAAATTACAACCCCTAATGATAAGAACAATAATAATAATAATAATAATAATAATACTCTAAATACATTACCAACTAAATCACCCAAATATATCAATTCTAAATTTGATGATTTAAGATCAAGAAGATTATTAAATCCAAAAGAAATTATTACTTCAAGTGATATTAATACAGATAATAACAACAATAGCAGTAGTAATAGTAACGATTTAGACACTGCAGCTGCTGTATTATCTACTTTAAGATCATCACCATTTAGATTTAATGATACAAAATCATCAAAACCAACATCATCATCATCATCATCGTCGTCGTCATCGTCATCGTCATCATCATCGTCAGGTTTAACTACTTCATCGTTAGCAACAAATAATAATAATACTAACATTAATAATAATAATGATTTATTATCATCAAATTTATCAAAAAATAATGAAAAGACTATATTCAAAATTAAATCTAAAGATTATAATAATGATATGATTAAAGATAATAAAATTAAATTATTACCATTAGGTAAAAAAACAATTATTGCAAATAATATTAATATTGCAAATAATATAGCTAATATTACAAATAATATTGTTAATAATATTGGGAAAAATAATTTATCGAAAATTAAAATTAATACTAATATTGAAAATTTAAAACAAATTAATATTAATATTAATAATAATAGTGATAATAATATTTCATCATCCAATAATGAAGTTACTTGGATTAAAAATGGTAAAAAAATTAATAAAGATACAACAATTTTAAATAAAAATAAATTAAAATCAACAAGAAAAAGATCAAAAAATGTTATTAAAAATACAAACAATATCGAATCCATTACTAATGGTATCACTGCTGATACTTCTTCTAATACAACAAATGTACCCATAAGGAAAACAAGGGGAAGAAAGAGAAAATTAGTTGATCCAAAATTAATAACAACTAATAATAATAATATTACTACCAATAATATTAATTTATTGGAAACTAAAGACATTAATACAATTGATAAATTAAATGATAAAAATAATATTAATAATATTAATAAATTCGATAATAAAGTTATTATTATGAACAATGATCCAAATGATCCAAATGTTACTGGTGATGATGCAGATAATAATAATAACAACAACAACAATAACAATAATAATAATGAAAATGTGACAGCAAATAATTTGGTAACAATAAAACCAAAAAGGAAATATACAAAGAGGAAAAATGTTAATAAAGATTTATCTGTTAAAGATGATGATCAAAAGACAATTCAAAATATTATTAACAATAATAAAGCAAAATTAAGTAACAATAATGATACAATTATTACAAATAATTCAAATAATATTAATTTTAAAACAAATGTACTTCATTTACCACCACCACCAATTGTACCTGAAAATAATAAAGATGTTAAAATATTACCATTAACATCAGTAATTAGATCACGTACAGGTTGTTGGATTTGTCGTTTAAGGAAAAAAAAATGTTCTGAAGAGAGACCCACTTGTTCAAATTGTGAAAGATTAAGTTTAGATTGTTGTTATAATGCTGTAAGACCTGATTTTATTACTGATCCAGAATTAAAAAAGGAAAAATTACAACAAATTAAATTATACACTAGAGAAGCAAAAAGAAAAGCAATGAAGAAAAGAATTGGTTCACATAATAAAACAAAATTAAGATATAAAATTAAAAATCAACTTTTTGAAGATAGATTAAGTGTTATGGAAGTAGTTAGTGATGAAGATGAAAAATCAAAATGGAAAATATTAAGAAATAAATGAAAAAATGCAAACTTATAATGATTCAGATAGTAGATTGTTAAATATCGCTCTTATTCTAATTACTGAATTGAGGTGCGGTTAAAAAAAAATAACAACAACAATAATTTAACTTCAACGGTATATTATTTTAATCCCTTATCATTATAGGTTTGCTTTTCCCTTTCAAAAAAACAAAAATAAATTCTGGGTTTCACTTCTTCAAATATCTATTCTGTGAAAAAACGATAACATTTCTCAAAAAATCTTTTCCTTTTATGCATTTTTTACTACTCCTAAATTGCATTATTCTCATCTTTTTTAATTCATTAGTATTTTGTTCTTAAATATTCTTTTATCTGTTTTGTCGTCTCATATATATATTATAAACAATCCTAGAACTTTCCAGCCTTTATTTGTTATAATGCAAAAAAAAAAAATTAATATATTGATTAATTTTATGTTATAAATTATATAGTTATATTGTATTATATACACACTTCCATATATATGATTTTTATTTATACAATTTGTTTTAAATATTCAATAATAAATATATTAATAATGATCTACTGCATCTTCCTCTTTCAATCCTTCAAATTGCCATAGTTAAAATTAATCAGAAATTCTTGTAAGCTACAGTAAATTAATAATTTGTCATTATAATAACCAACTGACCCACCATAAAAGTTAAAATAAAAAACTAATAATCTACCAACATTACTATTACACTACAATTACATCTAATTCCACACCATAATTTAATCCCAATATTTAATTTCGCTTTTCAATAATGTATCATTAGCGACCATACGGATAACCATTCTTATTAAAATTATTCGAATTTGCATTATTACCATTATTTTGACCCCAAAAAATATTATTCATATTCATTTGTGGCATTGGTGCTGATTGCAACATTGGTGACATTTGTGGCATTTGATATGAATAAATGTTTGGTATGTTATCATTAATATTATTAACCATATCATTTAAATTGTTACCGTTGTTGTTCAACATGGAATTGTTCATACCATTCATATTTGACATATTTGGCATATTTGACATATTTGGTATACCGAAATTATTGTTCATGTTATCCATTCTCATATTATTGGTATTGTACATATTGGAATTGATATTTTCTTCATGCATTGTTTGTGGGGGGATTGGATAATTCATATTAATGTTTGGATATTGTTGTTGGTATGGTGCATTCATATATTGTTGATTATAAAACATATTTGGTAATAAAATATTACTATTATTCATCATGTTTTCATTGTTTAATTCATTTTCTTTATTGGTTTCTAAATTTTTATTCATGAAATTTGGTGGATTAATACCGGGTGGTGGTTGCGATGCAAAAGTATTTTTAGAATTTTGTGGAATAATAAAATCTCTATTAGATAAGTTCATTCTTGGTTTAATGCTGGTAATATTATCCATATTATTAATATTTGAATCACGCTCTGAAATTGAATTAGTTAAATCCTCTTTTGATTGTGAAGCTTTTATTAATTCATTAATAGAATTTTCAATGGATGTCATATTGAAATCAGATGAATTCATAGTTGTCTCAGAAGTCATTAAAGAAGCTTCATTCCCCTTTGAGACATCCACATTTTGGAATTTACTAGTAGCTTCATTAACTGCAACAGTTTGTGTAGTCTCAACGGTTATTAATTTTTCACTAGGTTTGGTCTTTAAGATATGCGGTGCTGTTGGAGCATTAGAACCACTATAACCCCAAGCATTATGTGTTTGATTATTTTTCATTTGCTTTTCAAGATTTTCCATTGTTAATACTTTACCTTCACCATTCAATGTGGCCAATTTATTTTTGCTATTAATTTGAAGTAAACCAGGTTTTTTACCATTTTTATCATTTTTATTAAATGTAATGACTTTCTTTTTCATTTGAGTCATATTTTTAGTATCAATTAATACTTCTGGAACAATATAAAGACCAGTCTCTTTATTAATTTCAATTTTCTTAGTAAATTCCTTTAATAAATTCTTAGCTAAGATAATAATTGACTCCAATCTAATAATCATTTTTTCTTTATTAGTATATTGTTTACCATTTGGAATACAACCATACATTTTATCAATGAAATTATCATTATCATCATCTTGTTTAAAGATATTTTGATCATCTAAACCAGAAAATTTTACAATAATGGCCATAAACCCATTTAATATTATTTCTTCTTCAAATAAACAATTTCTTTCCACCAATATATCCTTTTCATTAATAATATTATTTTGAGTTAATCTACTCTTGACGATATCATTTAATAATTGTGATAAATTTTTAGCTAAAAATTGATTATTCTTAGCGTATTCTAATGCAATATTGTTTGTTTGTAACCAAAATAAAATTACTCTGACTATAGCTAAATATTCATATGAATTAGAATCATCCTTCCATGCCTTAATGATGACATTTTGTAAAATATGATTAATATATTTGAAAGTGAAATGTAATACATTTGTTTCACTTTTATTTAATTGTTTAAATTCATTAACCTTTTCCAATTTATCATCTCTAATGATTTCTAATTGTAAATGGAAAGTACCAATTAATATAATTAAATTCTTCATAATTGTTTGAATATTCTTCAAATAACGTGTTGAAATTCTATCAAATAATTTAAATTCTAATTTACTAATATTAATTCTTGTATTATCTAAAAAACTATTATTGTATGAATCTAACCAAATTTTAGGTGAAATTTTACTACCTAAAATTGCTAAAAAATAATATTCAATAACTTCTCTATTAACAATTTTATTGTTATCCATATCATCTGCATAAATGGAAATAATCATTTCTTTAATCTTATTACTAATTGATGCCTTATCATTAAAGAAAAGCGTCTTAAAACTTAAAATAGCACGATTATCTGGATTTACAGTAGAGGCACCTCTAATAAAATCATATGATGCTAATCCAAAATTATTACATTGTGTATAAATAAGACCCATTTGGAAAAAAGTTTCACCCAGAGTGGGTAATAATTTAATTGCCATATTAAATAATTCAATAACTTTATCAAAATCTTTCACGTTGAAAAAATTATTCATCTTATTACATGAAATTTTATATTTTTGAATGGAACCTAAATAAACTATACATCTGTTGAATAATAATAGGATGTAAGTTTTCAAAATTGAATTATCGATTAATTGAATTTTTTCAGGAGATTCCACATTAACATTAGTGTCATTATTAATTTCATCCTTAATGTTTAATTTATTTAAAATAAATTTTTGAGATACGAATTTATTAATATTAAATTTAATATTAATTTCATTAACAATTCTTAAATAAAATTGATTAATGGACTTACTAAATTTATTTAAATTTTTAATCATTTTCCTAAATTCAGAATATTCATTTTTCTGTTTATCAACATTGTTAACTTCAATTGATTTTCTCCACATTTGGAACCATTTGAAAATAGGATACCATAATTTTTCCCAAGATTGATTTAATAAAAGAATTAATTGCTTTAAATTAAACAATAATAATTCATTGTTGGTGGAATTTTCTATGTTTAAATTATTTAAAATATTATCAATAATAATATTTAATTTAGAATGAGTGAAAATTAAAACACCATCTAATAAAGTGAAATCATTTCTTAAACCTTGTGTTTTAGTAATATTAATAATTTGTAATTGTAATTTTGAAATAATTTGTTCAATAGAATCGATATTATTGGTGTCGTTATTATTGACAGAATTATTATTGGTCTTATTGTTATTAATGTTATTATTTATAGTGTCATTAGTACTCATTATATATTTGTCAGTATTTCGATAATATTATTGCAAAATTGTTAACTTTACAAACATAAATATCGTATTAGTCTAAACAAATATGTTATTGTAGAACAGTTTAATTATTACTTATATATTAGTTAAACAGTATAATTTTAAATTAAATGAAGATAAATAAATACATTTAACTTTTTCTCATCATGAAAAAAAATTTATTTTTTTTTTTTTTTTTAATTTTTTTTTTTTTAAATTTTT
>JAJLYE010000024.1:0-15844 GCA_030571715.1 Grigorovia jiainica (nom. inval.) | reverse complement strand
TTAACTTTATTATGTTTCTTATTATCTAAAGTTAATAAAATATTTTTTGTTGTTGATTTTAATAATGGTAATGAACTAGCGAAGATTAATAACCCAATTAACATTGATGCTAATGGATCAAAAAAATTCCAACCAGTTAATTTAATTAATATAGTGGATATTATAACACCAACGGAACCTAAAGTATCTGCCAATACATGTAAGAAAATACCTTTCATATTATCATCATCATCATCAACCTTATCCATATCATGTCCATGATCATGTTGATGTTGATGTCCATGATCATGTTGATGTTGATGTCCATGATCATGTTGATGTTGATGTCCATGATCATGTTGATGTTCATGTCCATGATCATGTTGATGTTCATTTTCATGAGAATGGTTATGATCATGATTTGATTCAAAAGCCACCAATCCAACTAAATTAACTAATAAACCTAAAGTTGAAACAACGATTAATTCATTAGTTCCTTGAATATTAATTGGATTGAAAAATCTTTCCATAGATTCCACAATAATACCACAAACAATCCCCATTAATAACACACCATTAGTGAAACCAGCTAATGTTTCTAAATAATTTAATGCGAAGGGGAATTTATCGTTTGCCTTACGTTTAGATAATATTTTGGCAATGAGACCTAAAAGTAAAGATGTACAATCCAATGCCATGTGAAGGGAGTCCGATAGTAGACCTAATGATTTTGATCTGAATGAGTATAGGAGTTGAACTAACATGAATGTGGAGTTTAGTAATAAGAATGAAAAAATTGATTTTGTTTCTTTGTTGTTTATTATTTCTAGTAAAATTGTTTGTAATTTGAAGTCATCTATTGTTTCTTGTGTGTGAGAATGTTCATGATCATGTTCATGATCAATTTCGTAATTATGGTTATGATCATGGGTATGAGTAGTTATGATTATGAGAATGAGAGTGATTAAAAATGTTTTTATTATTATGAATAACGTAACTTGATAAATATTCTGATAAAAAGATGATAATGGTAAAACATAATATGATCATTGGTGATAAATCTAAAGTACTAAACGATAAATATTGTAGGATCAAAGTCATTAAACCAATAATGATAATGAAATAATTATCAACAAATAAGAAATCTAATGATGAAATTATATTTTTGTTTTTGTTGGTTATGTCATTGTCATTTTTATTGTCGTTGATATTATTATTATTATTTTTATTATCAACATTATTAATATTTGAAGCTATATCATTAATTGATAAAGCCAATAATGCTATACAACCTAAACAAATAAAAATCATTGGAAAATGTAAATCAAAAGTGGATGTATCATTATTAGTATTATTATTAATGTTAGAATTTAAAAAAATTAAACTTAATGAATTATTTGATAATAAATATAATAATATGAATGTTATTGTGAAAAGAGCGTATAAAATATTAATTGTATTAAATTTAATTTTTTTCGTTAAATTAACAAATATATTAATATTATAATTTTTAGTTATTAATAAATACCAAATTGAATTAAAATTGAAACCTATAAAAGAGAATAAAATTTTCCCCCAAGTCATTAAATTTAATTGATTTTGCCAATAATCAGTTAATATCAATACAAAATTAATTGGAATAAAAATTTTAATATAAATTAATAAATTTTGTAATGAAACAAGTTTTAACAAATTATTATTATTATTATTATTATTATTATTATTATCAAATGCGAAACCTAATCTTAAATAAATGCAACAAATGGAAATATTAATGACAATTTGTTCCATAAAAATATTTTTCTTAGTGGAATGAAAATCGAATAATAAATTACCAATACATGTGAACCAAATGAATGTGAACCAATACCAAATATTGGTATTATTAATTTTATTATTATTTTCTATAATGGTAGTAGTATTATTATTATTATCAGAATTTTTGATTTCATTATTCGTATTTATCATATTATTATTTTCAATATTTAAGATATTAAATTTAATAAAAATTAAAATAATAGCGGAACAAGTCCATAAAGGCAGCAATATTAAATCAATTAACCAATTAAAATTATCATTACTAATGATAAAATTATTTGATAAGAATATAGTTGGTAATAAGATCCAAATTGGTATTGTAATTATATAATCTTGTAATGATATTTTATTTTCCATTTTGGTGTTATTGTAATATTGTCCTGTTTAAAATAAAATAAAATGAAATGAAATAAAAAAAAAGAGTGAGTGAATATATCAAAATGAAACTATACTAACCTTTTGTAAATATAGATAGAGTAATGCAAAATTTGTAATTAACAGTTTAATAATTTATAGAGTTATTGTAGTGAAATAACTTATTATGGAATGTGTAATTCTTTTTCTGGTAAAAACCGGGTTTCAAAAAAAAAATGAAAGGTCACGTGGCTGTTAGTGGCACGTGAATTGTTTGTCACGTGTATTTACTGGTCACGTGATTTTAATTGTCACGTGTCGGTAGTCACGTGCCGCCGCTTTTTTCTGAAAATAAAAAAATGAAAAAACCCCAAAAAAATGTACGGATGTTCCAATGTCTCTATCGGCCGATACATTTCCATTTTAAGTAATTCTCAATTCCCATTTTAATTTAATCACTGACATTTTGTTTAGATATAAAATATAATAAATCAATATATAAATCAATACAAAATTAATCATATATGATTAATATCAATTCGGAGTAATTATACAAATATCAATATACAATTATTTACTATTATCATATACACAGACATGTTACTCTAATCCACACACAACAAACACTAATTTCAACACATTTTACACAAATACAAAATTAAAATAACTGAATTTAATTTTCATCCCACTAATTGCATATTTTTTTTTTTTCAAAAATTGAATAATTTGCATTGGCAATTAATTTAATTTATCGATGAGTTATTATATGTTATTGCATGGTGTAACCATTAACTTAATGTTTTTTTTCCATTAATTTTTTATAATTTTTATTTTTATTACATTTATGTTAATCATTAGCAGCTTCTGGTATTGAATTGGAAAAAATTTTCGGAGAATCTTTTAGCATTTTACATCTCATCATTTTTAATATAAATATATTAGTTTATTATATTAATCTTATTCATATTTCTATATTATTCATATTTCTATTTATCATTTTTATTTTATAATAAAAACAACAACAACAACAAATTCCATATTTCATTATAATATAATCAAAGTAAGATGAGTACTTGGAATAAACTTTTGAAAAAATTAGAAATTCCAGTTAATGAAAGACAAACATTATCATATTTACAAAATCCAGATTTAATTCCAATTAAACGTGAGGAACAAACTTGGGGGTTTTGGTCAAATTTCGCTTATTGGGGGATTATTTCATTCTCTGTAGGGACTTGGTTAAGTGCCTCTAATGCACTTTCAGTAGGTTTATCTTATCCAGAGACAATTGGTACTTTCATCGTTGGTGATGTAGTCACAATCATTTTCACTTTAGCTAATTGTTATCCCGGTTGGGATTGGAAAGTAGGGTTTACCATCTCACAAAGATTCGTTTTCGGTATTTATGGTTCTACAATTGGTATCTTAATTAGAGTATTGATGTCAATCGTTAATTACGCGTGTAATGCGTGGTTAGGTGGTCTTTGTCTTAATATGATTTTAAATTCATGGTCACATCATTATTTACATTTACCAAATACTTTATCACCAAGTGTTGCTATGGAGACAAAGGAAGTTATTGGATTTATGTTATTTCATGTTATTACAGTTTTCTTTTATTTATTAAAACCACAACAAATTAATTATATTTTAATTGGTTCATGTATGGCAACTTGTTTCTCTATGATGGGTATCGTCATCTATTTAACTCATTTAGCTGGTGGTGTAGGTGATTTATTTACCACTACAAAATCCACCGCAACAGGTTCTGATAAAGCTTGGGCTTGGGTCTACATGATTTCTTATTGGTTCGGTTCAGTTTCACCTGGTTCAGTTAATCAAAGTGATTACTCTAGATTCGGTTCATCAATCACCGCAATTTATTTAGGTACAATCTTAGCACTTTTAATTCCAACAACAATTGTTCCTGTTTTTGGTGTCATTGGTGCTTCCACTACAGAAAAATTATATGGTACTCAATTATGGCAACCAATGGATATTTATGATTATTGGCTTAAGGAAAGTTATACCGCTGGTGGTCGTGCAGGTTCATTCTTTTGTGGTCTTTCATTCATGATGGCACAAATTGCTTACACTATTTCAAATTCTGGTTTTGCTGCTGGTATGGATCTTGCTGGTATTTTACCTAAATATATTAATATTAGACGTGGTGCAATTTTTTGTGCAATGATTTCTGTGGCATTACAACCATGGAATTTTTATAATACTTCATCATCAGTATTTTTAACAGTTATGGGATCCTTTGGTATTGTAATGACACCATTAATTGCAGTTATGATTTGTGATAATTTAGTTATTAGAAAGAGACAATATTCTGTTACTGAATCATTTAAATTAAAGGGTGAATATTATTTTAATAAAGGTTTTAATTGGAAAGCTATTGTCGCTTGGATTGTTGGTATGACACCTGGTTTACCTGGTATGGCTTGGCAAGTTAATAATAACTATTTCCATAATAAGGGTATCGTTAATTTCTTTTATGGTGATACTTTCTTCTCATTTTCCATTTCATTTTGTTTATATGGTATATTATCTTACTTCTTCCCAGCTAAAATTGAAATATTACATGATGATAAGGACTATTTCGGTTCATTAAGTGATGATGTCGCTAGAGAAAGAGGTATGATTCCATTCAGTGAAATTTCAAAAGATGAATTAGAATTATATGAATTTAATAATGATTATGAAAGAGAAGTAACTTTAGAAAATGCTGATAATTTATCAAATATTGATTTAGAAAAGGATCAATTGGAAAAATCACAAACAGTTGTCTCTAGATCAAGTAGTGGTAAGACTGATGATTAATTTTTTTTTGTTTGGATTTTTGTTTTTACTTTATTCAATTTAAAAAATTTTTTATACAATATTTCAATTTTACATTTTAATTTCATTTCTCTCTATTTCTCTAATTTTATTAATTCCAATTTTTAATCATACTTTTAATAATAAATCCTTTATTCTACAATAGTATATGAATTATATGTCAATTATTTGACTTTTTAATACTTTTATACAATATATTATATAATACTTTATAAAAAAAAAACATTCTTATAGATTTTATAGTCAATGATCAACTTTTAATATTTTATACTAGTTAATAACAATAATATGTTATTTAATTTTTACTATATTTATTATTTAAATAGCTTATATTTGCCTTTCTCTCTTCTCTCATATTTCTTAAATCTGGTGGCAATTCAATACCAATTTCCTTTCTCAATTGATCAATATCATTATCTAACCAATCTTCCCAATAAATATTAATCAATGATTTACAATTTAAACCTGTCTTATATGCCCAAGGTAAATAAATATCAAACAATCTTGCCCTTTGCACTGGTTTCAATCTCCATGGTGCCAATAATCCACCTAATATTGCCATCGGAACACCCATATTACAACCTTCTAATGCCTTAACAGTTATTTCACCTTCAATTATAATAGGTAAATTACAAATAGAATGATAAAAATCATGACATTGTCTAAATCTTTTAAACACATAAGCTAATTCTGGATCATTTATATATTTAATTGGTGCTCTTGTATCAGGGGTTACTTTTTCACGACGACACCAATTATAAAATTGATAACCAAATGTATTCGTAGGTAATTTAGATAATTTTTCCATATTTAAATTATCTTCATTGACAATTGGTTTATCTCGTAGAATTTGCCTACCAATGGGATCATTTAACATTGTATCTCTAAGGTTGTTCAAGAAAATGGGGATTGCAGTGGATTCACCTAATTGAACAATATTGATACCATTTTCAGGATGATAATATGATCTAATACCAGAGATTAAAAATAATAATAATTTCTCACTGAACCATAGAGGTACATGTCCTGGATAACGAGGTTTCATGGGTCTAGTATCAGTTAAATAATTCAATCTATCTTGAATTCTTTGTGGATCATCTAAATTGATATTATTTGCAATTTTGTTGGCTCTTTGTGTATCACCCCCGTAAAGATAATGTGATAATATAGCTGCCGTGGCCAATGTAGTGACCATGGAACGTCTTTGTATTAGTGTCTTCAATGTATTTCTATATATATTTGTAGTCAACATATTTACCTTATCGTTAATGAGTTATTAATTTGATATCTTCATACAGTATATTTGAATATTGCTATAAAAAAATATTATTGTTGTTGTAAAAAATCTAATTCTTTCTTCTTAATAGCAATTTGTGCACATATAGATTTAAATTCATTGTATTTATCCTCACTAATTTGGCCCATCTTCACATCATCATCATCCACATTACCATCCGAATTAAATGGATAGGATCTCTTACGATTTATGTTTTGTAATTTTTGTTCGTTATCCATTTGTTTCTCTTTCAATTCATCTATATTTCTTTGTAATGAAATAATTTGTCTCTCTAATTTATCATTTAATGGCTGAATCATAAATTCTATTTGTTCATCCAAATCCCTTGTAGCACTCTCCATATCAAATTCAGTGGCTAATTGATATTGTTTATTGCAATGTAATATAACATTGGATAAATAATTAGTGTTGGTTGCATTGTTCTGTATATTATTCACCGTGTCCTTAACAATACCGTTACAATTCTTCAAATAAGCAATACAATCTTCTAGAGGACCAGACATACTGTACTTCTTTAATATATAAATATATTTTTACGTATTATTGTTATTGTTATTATTGATTAATTGCAAAAAATAAAATTTCAATTTTGAAACGCTAAACAACAATTTACAATATTGAATATAATATAAAATGGACGATTTAGTACCAATGGCTTTCCCCCAGGAGCCCCGTAGAGGCGATGACAAGGGTAATACTAACCACAGTGGTAACAATGCCACTAACAATAGATTAGTGACTCGTGCAAGATCCAATTCAAGAAGTGCTGGCTCTAAATATCCTATAGATTTAGATGGTGTTAATATTGATGGTATTTTGAATAACAATAATAATAGTGACAATGAATTATTGATGGCCCCAATAGTTTCTCAAAAGAAAACGGGTGAAAAATATTCCATAGATAAATCGATTCCAAATAATCACAAGAAGATTATAATTAAAAATGATAATAATAGCATTAATTTAAACTCTAGTGATGTACCTCATTCCTTACTAACATCAAGAAATAAATATACACATATAGTTGTATTGAAATCATTGAATGGTACTTTCGAGACAAAATTCTTAATGATACCTTTTAAACCAGATATTCTAAAATTAGGTAGACCAGTGGTTAACAACAATAACCAGGGGAATAATAACAGTTCCTCTAACAGTCTAAAGAAAAAGGCAACAAGTGTTCTTGTAAGACCTGATAATGGTAATTTTGACTCTAGAGTATTATCAAGAAACCATGCTTGTCTAAGTTGTGATCCAAGAACAGGTAAAATTTATATTAAAGATCTAAAATCAAGTAATGGTACATTTGTAAATAACGTTAAGATTGATCAAAACGACGTGGAATTGAAAGTTGGTGATGTGATTAATCTTGGTACTGATATTGATACAAAATTTGAACATAGGAAAATTAGTGCATTGGTGGAAGATATTGCAATTATACCATTGATTAATAATATTGTCAGTAAAGATAATTCAAATAAAGATAATAATGGTAGTAGTACAAAATCTTTGACAAGTGTAAGTAATATACCACCAATTTCACCACAAAGAGCTGCTTTTGATGCAGCAATGTTTGGTGATATTAATAATTTGGGGTTAGAGGATAATATATTGGGTAATGATACTGAGTTGCTAAGTGGTATTTTTATAAATAATTCTATTGGTACAAACCCAAACTTGATAAATATTATCAAAATATTATCCACACAATTAGCATTAGAGAAACAAGAATTTCTTAAATTACAATCTATGGAAAATTTCTTGGTAAATTATACAACAAATTTAGAATACGTTAACAAATTAATGGTTGAAATGAATGACAAACAATTGATTAAATTACAGAACACTTTAAAACAATCATTCATTAACAAACAAGATGAAATTTTGAAATCCACTCAGTTACAAATATCAGATATTAATAACGAAAAGGAATTTATAAAGAAAAATTTCATCATTGAAACCAGTGAATATAAGGAACATATAAGTAAGTTAAAGACAGAAATTGATGATTTAAATACACGTTTGGAAGTGGAACGTTATAAGAATTTACAAAATCAAAAGGCCAAAAACAATAACGATACAACAACGGTACCACTTCCGTCATCACCAACAATAGTTTCTGTTTCTGTTGCGACACAAACAGAATCAACCAATTTAGAGACTGCGGATGTAAATACTAATAAATTGACCACTACTGGATCTATATTATCAACATCCGTTTCACCTGGAACACAAAGAATAAATATCGACAGTTCTACTAATAATTTAATAATTGCAAATGAATTACAAGAAGAACTTAATGACAATAATGAAAATATTATGCCAAAGACGGAAACACAAACAAGTAGTGATAGTACTAGTGAATCTAATGAAAACCAGACTAATAAAAATAAGAGAATATTCGTCACTACGCTGTCTGTTGGTCTAGTGGCTGTGCTATTCCAATGGTTTACACATTAATCTTTAAAAACATGCCATCATGACAATATAAAATAAAAACTCCTCGCATCGAAATTGAAAAAAAAAAATATTATTTTATAAATTATTTGATTTTATTTATAGAAGACAATGGATGCAGCTATAGATAACTTATTGTCTTGGTTAAAACAATCGGATGGGTTTGTATTGAATGATAAGATAGATGTTGTGGATACAAGTGATGTTGGTAGAGGTGTATTCTTAAAGGATGGCGTGTCAAAAATTAAACAAAATGAAACCCTCATCTCTATACCTAGTAACTATCAAATTAATTTTTACACCGTATTGGATCATATCTCTAAATTTAATAGTAAGATAGTGGTGGAAGGTGTGACAA
The DNA here is from genome assembly GCA_030571715.1 of Grigorovia jiainica (nom. inval.). Taxonomy (NCBI): domain Eukaryota; kingdom Fungi; phylum Ascomycota; class Saccharomycetes; order Saccharomycetales; family Saccharomycetaceae; genus Grigorovia; species Grigorovia jiainica (nom. inval.). The sequence continues at coordinate 6,737 of JAJLYE010000024.1, read as the reverse complement.
ATAATGATGATCTTAACCGAAATGTTGGAATCAATCCAAATGATCCAAGATTCAAAACTTATAAAATATTCGAAACTGATAAATTATTGCATTTAAAATCATTCCAATTACTAGCCTTATATATTTTAGCAGAATGGGTTCTTTTACCTTTTTGGTCTATGGAATGTGGTGATATCATATCTTCATTTTGGCAACCATTTTTCAATGTTTGGCCTCAAAAATTTGAATTAAGTGCTATACCTGCTATTTGGCTAACTGAATTGGAACAATATAAAATCCATAGCCACGATGAGGATAAAAATATGGAAATATTGAATAATTTATTTAATTTGTTGCCAAGTGAATCACAGTCACAATCAGAAAGAATATCAAAATTGGTGGCAAATGATTGGAAAATAATTAAACCTTATTTAATAGAATGGCAAACTTTATTTCCCAATTGTATATCACTCGATGAACAATACAAATATTTTGTACATATTTATTTCATTATTAATTCAAGATGTCTCTACTGTGAATTACCTATAAAGAAAGATTTTGATGATTTCTATGAAAGTAATTTCACTTTAGTACCGTTTGTAGATTTTATAAATCATTCAGATTCAATGGATACATATTGCTTTCCCGAGGTTAATAAATTACAAAAAGTCGAAAATGGTGTGGGTCAATTTATAATGAGATGTGGTTCTTATGAATATTCAAAACCAGGTGAACAAATTTTTTTAAATTACGGTCCTCATTCAAATGATTTCCTTCTCAACGAGTATGGGTTTGTTATGTCAAACAATAAATGGAATTTTATTGATATTACTCAAGATATAATTAATTTAATTGATAGAAACAACGATACTGGGATGGTGGAATTTTTAAAGGAATATGAATACTGGAGAGAATATACATTAACAAAGGATGAAATTAGCTATAGAACTTTAGTGGCGTTATCATTGATAACTACTAAAGACTTTAGACGTGTAGAAAAATTTATTCAAGGCTATATATCGGAGGAATTCTTTATGCCCAAGATTAAAGACACAATGCTGACCATTTTCCAGAACCTAAAGTTCAAATACGATAATAGAATCAATCGACTAAATGAATTGTTACTTACTTATAGAGAAAATCAAAACAGTTACGCCAGTTCTAAAGAAGATAATTGCCATCAAATTGAATGGTATATTGCCAATTTATTATGTATCTACAGTGATTACAATTGTATATTAGAAAATCAATTCAATGCATTAAATTGTTAATTTATTAATAATTTTATATAACATATTATATTATATATCTTGTTATTTACCATTAAAGAATATTTATTTTTGTACGAATGTTCACTATCTAGTTCCATTTAATTACTCTTCATCTAAAGTTACCGATGGTTTCGATTCATCAGGATCTTCATCGTGTTTCAATGCCATATTTTTCTCCAACGATAATTTATTCAATATAGTATTCTTTATAAATCGTAAGTGATTAGAATGGATTTTATTCTGAGATGCCAAAGAGATGAAATATCCAAGTAAATTGTTGATACCATATTTGTTAAATGTATGTAAATCACGACATGATGGAGAGGGTTTTCTAATTTGTAATGTATCATTTTTTTCATTTAATAAGATGTCCATCACGGTATTTACTAACCTGTGTTTCTCTAATGTTACGTTAAATAAAAATGCATCTTGATTAATCAACTGGGGATAAGATTGTTGGAAAATGTATAATTGACCTTCGATGAGTCGATATAACTCAGACTTGATATTAGAAATATACAGTAGTTGGAAAGAATATCTACAATCATATAAAGCGCATAATGATTGGATTGTATTATCTATAATGTACTGCTCTAGATTTTTACAATACAATTCTAGAAACGGCAATTTAACAGTTTGGAAATTACTAGTTTTATCAATTAGTTGGAACAGATTGTCATCTTCAATGTCTTTATCCCAAGTTAGACCTTCGGTATCTTTTGACAAACTCGGTATGGGACAAATTTGTAATTCTATCTGACTGTTGTTAATATTATTATTTAAACCCACAGTAAATTCATTAACCGTATTCAATTCAATATCCCTGAGATATCTATTATTATCCGATTCTAATTTATCACATAGTATTTCATTCTCTGACAATGTAGTCATCCCCCAAAACAATTTAGGAAGACCACGGGACCAATAAAAGTTCTGCAATGTTTCCCAAGTACCCATGGGCGGATTCACCAACAATATATTTGACCCCCCATCGATACAAGCTGAGTAACGCTTCAAAATGTTAAAAATATTTGCCTTTCTCCTTTCAAAGATCAATAAATTAGATATCTGTGCGTATTGACCACTCAACAATTTGGGAGGATTATATGAAGCCATACATTGTACTTCACTTATGCCTTGATTGATTAAGGTCAATTTAGAGTCATTATTTAAGAATCTTTGTAATTTGTGCGAATCATTTAGTAATAATATGATGTCCGCGCATTTTTGTAATTGATGTGACAACAATATTTTTAATTTATTGTTGCCCGCTGTGTATATCATGGAAACTGTCATTTGATACACATATGTCTTTTGTTTTACATATATTTAATTAAATTCTTGCAAATTGTAAATTGTTTAATTAAATAACAAATAATTGTATAATTGAATAAATAAAAATACACAGTACATATTAATTAGAACAGAAAGAGGATAATGCTTATCGTTGGGTTAACAGGTGGTATCGCATGTGGCAAGAGTACTGTCTCACGTCGTTTACATGATAAATACAATTTACCCATTGTGGATGCAGATTTAATTGCACGTCAAATAGTGGAACCAGGTCAACCAGCTTATAATAAGATCGTGGAAGAGTTTCAGAGTAAGATACCTAATTTATTATTGGAGAATGGTTCTTTAAATCGTGCTGAATTAGGTGCCTGGGTATTCAGTCACAAAGAAGATTTACAGAAATTGAATAATATTACACATCCCATGGTAAGATATACCATGGTAGAACAAGTCATTAAATATTATATCAAAGGTTATAAGATGTGTATATTGGATGTACCACTATTATTGGAGAGTAAATTGGATAAGTTCTGTGGTATTGTCATTAACGTTATTTGTGAGGACGAATTACAATTAGAAAGATTGCAAATAAGAAATCCTGAGTTGAGTATTGATGACGCTAGAAATAGAATCAATTCACAAATTCCTATGCCTCAGAGACGTGCCAGATCAGATTATGTTATCGATAACAACGGTAGTTTAGCGGAGTTATATGATATGATCGATCAAATAGTGAAAAGAATCCAACCTACAACTCTAAGAGGTTTGTTAGAATACTTCCCACCAATTGGTGCTGTAAGTGCAGGTACACTATTTTTCTCTAGATTACTTGCTTCGAAATTAAATAAATGAATAGATATATTAAATAACTAAGTAAATATTATGTACAGATATATATAGAGAGATACATATTGCAAAAAAAAAAAATTCTTATTGAAACACTACTGATATTTGATTGATTACAGTTTAAAATCTACAAAATCCGAAAAGCTGTGGATAATTAATTGATTCTATAAATATATTACTAATTACATTGTTTATTTTTATTTATTTACTGTATCTAATAGGATAATGATTCTTGAAGACTTCAGGAACATGTTTATATGGTAACCCACCTCTATCTTTCTTCAATAATAGTTTATTTTGACCAAATGCTCTAGCGATGATGGGTTTATCATTACCACCATTCATATTATCAAAATCGTTATTTAATATTATTGGTTCCTTTGGCATTCTTTTCTTTAATTCTTTATTGAAATTATTAAAATTTGTTCTGTACATATGTGGTACCATTGTCTCCAAAGAAACATTACCACCTTTAATTTCACTAATATCATTACGTTTAATTTGTTGAACATTTGTTAAGTTTAACAGTTTTACAGTTATCTTACTTGAATCTTTCAAATATAAACTTTCATTAGGTTCACCTTCTACGAATGGTCTTAATATTTTTTTCAATTCAATTGGTGTCACTGATAAACCTTCAGATGGTAGATCATCACCATAAACTTTTACTAATTCCTTATCATCAACGAATTTAATACCGCTGGACAAATTTCTATTTGGTTTATTATTATTAAATTGACCATTCTTTAAAATTGATGGTAGTTTATCAATTTTCATTCTCTTGATATCGAACTCAGGTTCATTATCATCATTTTCTGAATTGTTATCAACTGGTGTAGTTATGTCTACGTCTTTACTATATATATTTTCATTGTTTAATTCTGTACGTGTTCTTTTCTTGCTATTAATAGTGGTTGGTGTATTTTCATTACTTTGTGAATCGTCTTTTTTCAAATATTTAGTAAATGATATTTTTTTCTTATCATCTTTAGGGTTATTGTCATTATCATTATTCTTATTAGTTTTATCATCATTAGTTGGTTTATCTCTCTTATTACCAGATTCTGCATAAATATAAACATCCAATTTCTTCTTTGTCTTAAGGGTTCTTTCCTTATCATTTTCAGAAACTGGTTTTGATGTTGACTTATTGGGTTTAGGTTTTGTGATAGAATTAGGTAACATTTTCATTAATATATCCTTAGAAAACCCAACCAATTTTAAGAATTTTAAATAAATGACAATATTTTCAGTAATAGTTTCGTCAATTTCACAAAATTTAATTAAAAGAGCTAATATATTATCTTTCACATTGGTATCAGCTAATTTGATTTTCTTCAATAGTTTAGTTTCTTTAATTATTTGGTAAATGTAATCCTTTCTTGATTTGATTGAAGTTATATCATTTGTATTTTCTAATTTTTGTAAGTTATTGATTACATCTAACAAAAATGAATCATCTTTCTGTATTTCAATATTTGTATTATTTTGAGTGTTATTATTTTCTGTAATATTAAAATTATTTTCTTTTTCTTCAATAGTTACTCTTTTTTTTAACAAATTTTCCAATTGCTGCATATAATCTTTATACATTGTAATTAATCCATCATATAAATTTTTATCAGCGACATTGAACTGTGGTAGAGTATTATTATTTTGTGATAAATAATTTTGTATAAATGGTTGATCATTAGTTATAACTTTACCTAATAACAAATTATCATTTAAAAATATATTTAAAGAATTGTTTAATTTTGTTAAATAATCTTTAACCAATTCCCAATTGATTTTATTATTATTCTCTATATTATTAATATCTTGATTCCATTTTAATATATCAGAACGTATTTGTTGAATGGTGTCTGAAGTTAAAGTATTCTTAATATTGATCAAACTTGGTATATTATTGGACATTTTATTATCAGTGAAGCGCTTGTTGTAAATATGGTTGTTTATGAGATAGAAAATAAAAACAGGTAAACAAATTCGAGTTTAAAGTTTAAGTATATGAATTTTTGATTGTTTAATTTTTTGTTCGAGCTTTAAAAGAACTAATTAATTAGATTATATTATAACTCTACTAAATTATTAAATATAAATAAAAAGTAACCAAATATAACAAATTTTTGTTTGAAACAATTTATAGAAAAAGAAACAATTTAAAATTATTTATTACTTAATTAAATAAACAGTTAAAAAAAATTAAGATAATATTAATAATAGCGTATTATTACTAATATGAATTATATGAAGTGGTAAGTGTAACAATTAATTACAAGAGTAAATAAAATTGTTGATTTTTTGCTTGTGTTGAAGTGGTGAACTGTAACAATAAATTTAATTTTTGGAAAATAATTAAAAATTTATTTAATAATTTTTGACCCGTGGCAGGGTCACCAAGGGTTTTAGGGTTTGAAAGTCCAAACTTGTTAGGGTTTGTGTTTAGGGTTTGCCTTCAAGGGAATTATTATTTTGGTTAGGGTTTGTCATAAAATTTTTGGGAAAATTTGCAAATCTTGTTTCGAGGGATCCTTAATATTTTGGTATTGTTTACTAATTACGGTAACAAAATAAGACACATAAAGTAATCATGTTATTTAACACTGTAAGAACATTAAATAATGTTTCAGTGGGTAAGATTCTATATGTAGGAGGTGTTCAATTGCTATCAACTTCAATTGTAACCTCGAGTAAAGTTAGGTTTTATTTTGATAATGCAAGTGATAATAATAGCAGATTTAATGATAGATCTGATAGGGACTATAATAATAGAAATAAAAATAGAAATTATAATTACAACAATTATAACAAACGTCGTGATTTTGATAACAATAAAAGATTTGTAGATAGGAAACCTAGAGATTTTAAAACTAATGTCAAAATCGATAGTGATATTCAATTTAGACCCGATACTTTATCTAAATTGATCGAATTACCGGCTCAAGATTTAGATTCAAATCCAGTTACATTGAGTGCCCTTTTAAATGACAACATCATCTCAAAAGAAATTTATGAATCTGTTAACAATATGAATTTTGATAATTTAACCAAAGTACAACAATTATGTATTAAACAACTATTGAAAAACGAATACAAAGATATGGATGCCATTACTAGAGCTAAGACAGGTACCGGTAAGACTTTTGCGTTTTTAATTCCAATTTTACAGAATTTAATTAATTCAAATGGAACTAAACAAATTAATTCAGTTATTATTGTTCCAACAAGAGATTTAGCATTCCAAATTAAAGATGAAATTAATAAGTTATACGATAACAATAATGACTTAAGAAAATTTAAATCAGTGGTTTGTGTTGGTGGTACCAACTATGATCAAAATGTAAATGC